>JAIUCV010003674.1:0-20159 GCA_026724425.1 Erythrophleum ivorense
ACAACAATGGCTGAAGTTAGTGTGGCTTGAGAGAAAAGCATATAACTGGAGAGAAGGAAACAGATCTTTTTCATGGGGTTTAGGGTTGCATTTTATAAAGTAAAAGCTAGGATATTATGGCAAAAACATATCTTAAGATTATCATTCCTTTTTTTTTTTCCTCGACTAGTCTAGTGGTGATGCCCAATGTATGAGAGCTTATCCCCCTTTAAATATTTGCCCGTTACCTGATTGGTCAGTCTCCTCGTGATTCAATCAAGCACCAATTTTCGTAGGCTAGCTTGCGAAAGCTAGCATTGGAAGTTAGTAACACTATCATTGAATTCTAATGATGTTATTGGAACTCAATAATGAAGTTCCAGTAAACGTGGAACTCGATGACACTATCAACGAGTTCTTATGAAATCCAATCCAACTTAGTAGTAATGTTACCGAGTTTCAGTGAAGTTTGACAAAAAACAATGAACACACTAACATAACTACCAAGTTTTTTGAAAGTGTAGCAGATGCATGGAATATTTTTTAGGAAAAATTACATTTAGGGACAAAAAAAATTATTTTTAAAAATCATTATTATTAGATTCAACAATTTATTATTAAACTTAATAATAATCTTAAAATAAGTGATAACAAATTTTTAAGATTCTTTATTATAATTCTCCCTATTTTTTACATTGTAAGATTTGAAAACTTTTTTTTTCGAATAGCAAATGGCTCAAAATTCGTTGACTTGATGTACATTTTGTAGTCTAAGCGAATCTCAAATAATAAAAAAAATGTGCAAGTTCCTAAGTTTAGAGCGCAGCATGGCAAATTATTAAAGAAATAACTGCTATCTGTTAGCAGGGACCAAAAAGAAACTATTTTTTTTCCGATAGGAAGAAATATATAATATATTATGCTCTACAATATAAAATATATTTCTTTTTCCATAAGGAAACACTTGAAAGAGCTTACAAGAATGATTAACAGGCATAGACTGAAAACAGAACCAAAGCCGCTCTTTTAAGAATAAAGCGTATACAAGCCTAATCAAGCCAGCGGGTGACTCCATCTTCGCCCATGGTTGCCAGAATCTCAACGCGTACATTTAAAACAGCCTAAGATTAGTATCAATAAGAGGAAAAGCAGAAGTGAACTAATATTAGTTGTCTGCAGAATTGTTAAAATCTACATCATCTACTAAAATGGGTATAAAAACATACACATCTGAAAAACATAGTTATTTCAAATAGCATATGGTTGGATTCCTTCCCAACCCACCCCAACCAAAGACCCAGATGATGGCATGTATAATGAATCAGGAAGATTCCTGGTCCAGAAAAATGATAAAGAACCCATTGGTCAACCACGAGGCCACGCCACTTCTGTTCTTCGTAACAATCTAGATCTTGTATAAAACATGACTAATGAAGCAACAATAGACCATGTTTAGAATACATAACTAACAATGCAGATCTTACAATATATAAACTTTCTTTAGAATATTATTTCTTCGTGTCAATTAAAGATCAGGGGAAAAATGACAAATCAAGAAATAAAAGGAGCTCCTGAAAGTCATGTTCTAAGTCCCTCAACATTTCTTATAATCTAAAACTAATTTAAGGAAAACAAATTTGAAAGAGATCTGTACAACCATTTGGGAAAATCCTCAACACCATATGCTGCCAGCTTAAATAATAAACAACAGAATTATTTGAAGATTGGAAAGAGAACTTACAGATGAATTTCTACAGTTCACCAGCCTACATTCCTGTGAGGAACCTTCAATTACCCAATTCTCCCAAACATCAAAACTGTGACTAGCAAACACAAATTCCATTTTTCTATTGATCTGCAAAATGAAATGGACCTTTATAACTACATATAATACAAGAATTGTATTAAGGATGTAACTTAAATTGTAGAAGTGGAAAATTCATATGTCTATCTGTCATCTAAAAAAATGGTTCAAAAACAGAAGCAGTAAGGCATGCAAAAGCAATTAACATAGTTTACTGTCTAAGAGAAATCTCAATCAAATTGAGAAACTCTTAGCATTATAATGTAATTACCTGCAATAACTTTCCACCAGCAGCAAGAGATCGCAAACCAATTGTGTCCTGAAGCAAAGCCATTAATCAGCTAGTTGGCATCAAAATTAAGACAACCGTACACCACTCAATTATTTTGATTCAAATGGAAATGCAAAATATGTTAAACAAAGCTAAGTTCCTTAGAAACAAACCTTGCTTCTGAAGATGACGAGGAATTGTGCAGCAGGGTCTCTTTTTGACACATTTGACATGAGTTCAAGAAACCAACCGCCACCTTGAACTCTTTGCCTTGAGACATGGAGTGCAGGGCAGTCCCTTGCATAGAGAGCAATAACAGATCCATCTCTCAACAGTTCACTACTCTTTCCACTGAGCGTTATGCTTGACTTCAGTAGTTGGTTGCTAGTTGATTCGTGCATAGATTCTATCAGAGTTTTTCTACTTCTTAAGTCTTCAGGGGAAACACCCTGCGAGCTAAAGCTCAAAGCTCGATCAGTGCCGCTCATAGCAGTATCATCTTGTCTCTGCGATGTACTTTCTTTCTCCAGTGCAGAAGGATCTTCTGATTTTTGTTGAGACTTTTGGTGTGCATGCCTCCTTTTAGCCTTTTTACCTGACCTGCCATGTCTTCCTTCAGATCGACCAGTGGTACTCTGAGTCAAACTAGAAGCCTGATGCTGGGAGGAAAATTCTTTAACTTGATTAGCTCCTCTCTCTGGTTCAGGGTTTATGTGAATGTCATCTGTTTGCTCTCTAATACAGATCTGCAGAGCCATTTCTTTGTCTAGTTGATCAGATTGTTCATTTTGATCACTTGCTTCACTCTCTTCTTCATCCTCGTCAGATACAGCATTTTTTGGAATAACTCCATCAAAAAAGTATGCCTGCAGTATAGATATAGCTTTCTCCCTTATCTCCATCCAAACTTCTTCACTATAATCTGCACTTCGTGGAAGTATCAACACATTAGGCATCTCCTTTACCTGAAGCAGACACACATTGTAGTACATTGAAGTCAAGTTCTCCCGTTGTAACAGACACTAATTTATATATGGCTGCAAGCAACAAAGGTTATGGTAAACCCATTAAAGTTATCAACTTTAGCACTTCTATATCCAGTTATTTTACATTCTCCCATTCCATTATTTCTCGGTAGCAGTTCTTGATTTTTAATACACCTACGTCCTCCTGGCCCACTTTAATTATTTTCAACTTTTCCTTTCATTCTTTTTCCTCATTTTCTTGGGGATGGATGGTGTGATTTTTACAGCATCTCTGCATCCACAGCAGACATGGTGTTGTTGATGACAACTCCAAAGGGCCTGGTATGGAACATGGGCTACCACCCCGCAGTAAGATTATCTGCTGGGATCACCGACAGTGATAATCACAACACAAATAAAACTTCAGGGCTTCAAAACATTATATTAAGCAAGGGGACAACCAAACGAGAGAAATCATGAAAATTTTCTGCTATTAATCAGAGTGGGATTGGGATTCATTGAGTAGTGTTATAATTTTAATTGTTTATGGCTGCCCATATTAAACCTTTCAAATTAAAGAATTCAGAGCCTGAAGTTACCATACCCATGCTTCCATCCATTGAGGTCCTTCTGCACCATCCAAAGCACAGCCGCCTAAGGTTCCATCAATCAAGAGCTGCTTTACAGCACAATCATCCAGTAGCTGACTGCTACCCGTATTTACAAGAAAAGCTCCTGTGGATACATATAAAAATTATAGGCCCCCGAAAAGAGTAATGACCATAATATCTGGTACACTTATAAAGAAGGATCTCGGAAATATAAATATGTATATACCAGGCTTTACATGTTGAAGACATTCAGCATTGATAATCTGGATCGTTTCATTTGTTAGAGCACAATGAAGTGATATAAGGTCACTCGCGGCAAGTAAATCATTAAGAGTATCCATTCTTCGCGCTGCAGGGGGGAAGTTTATAGAAGACCGGCCAACTTTTCCTTTTCCCTTTGAGTGCAAGGTTCAGGACAATATTAACAAACAAAGGCTAGAAAGTCAAAGAGCAGTATGTAGAAGAAACATTTAGAAGTTGAATACAAAAGAAAGAAACTCCAAGGAATTAATGATTTATAAAAGAAAAAACAAAGCCAAAAAGAAGAAAATCATTCCCATTTCTAAATGTTATAAGTCTGGCTGAGTCCAAAATTATCGGATACAAATCTCGTCCAAATTTTAGGAAATATATATTAGCACACAAAACACACAGACACAGACCCACACTTTTCAGACAGAGTATCTTATTAATTTACTCAAAAGTATTTATACCAACTAATCATCAATTAACATGGTAATCATGAAATTCAAGCTGGAAATACTAGCCGTACTTCAATTCAAGTTTAATACTACTTTTATCAAGCTTAAAATTAAATCTGTCGTTTTAGCGGGATGAATATTATCACAAAATAAAAAAGCTTTGCTGATTATGGCAATGCCAATTCATAGAAGAAGGAGTGAAGATCCTCTCCGGTTGGAGGATCAACTAGAAGAATATACCTGCTGAACGTCGAAATAAAGCACGCTCATTTTGAAAGCCAAGCTTCGAGTGGCCAAAGACCTAGCCGAAGCAGATCTACCTACGATTCCCAAAACCAGCCCTCGGCAGCGTCTCATTCCACGACACAGCGGCTGCACCGAGCCGAGCCAGCTGGAAGCCGAGAAGGCGTGGCGAGAGAGGAGATGAGTCCGGCGGAGCAAGCCGAGGATGAGCGCCACGACGGTGTCGGCGATCTCCTCGGCGCGCGAGGTGTCAACGTGGACAAGGCGGAGGCCGAGGTCATTGGCCAAGGCGGAGTCGGCCGAGCGGTCTGCCGAGCCGAGGCAAAGAATAAGCTGATAGGGACGGAGCCGGCGCTGGGCGGCGCGTGGGAGATACTCGAGGGAGTTAAGGAGTACAGCGGAAGCGGACTCGATCTTGCCTTCGGATAATCGGTTGAGGGGGACGTGCTCCACGGTAGCGACGCCGGCGAGGGATTGCTGCTCCAAGGCGCAATCTTCGATGCAGTTGAGGCTGACCACTAGAGAGAGAGGCGTAGGGTTGTTACGGTGAGACATTGGTGCAGAGGATCAATCGCCGTTCTCCCGCTTCGGAAAATCTCCTCTGTGTGGTTACCGTTGCTAATACCGGAAGGTTATGGATGTAATTTCGGGCATTTCTGAGGGCAAAGCTACGCATAATATTAAATCCATGGAGTTTTGTTCGGAGACACTGCGTTAACTACAGTCTCGTTATCATCTCATGTCAGCAGGATCGTTCAAGAATATTCTCTTTTAATTTTTACACTTTTTTTTATTTGTTTCTATTCAAATTTCAACTCTTTCTTGGACATTTACACGTTACTAAGTTCTTTTTAATTAATCTTAGTTTTGACTGAAATTTAAATGGTGTGAGAAATCAAGACAAGGGAAAAGAATTAAAATGAATTTTTATAATGAAAGATAAGAAATATCATAAAATTGTATTTCTTATAATTTGCGGGCTATATCAAACAAATGTGAAATGTAACACAACTTATTAAAACAGGTTTTTTTCCCTAATTAAAAGCTACTTTTTTTAGCAAAATTTTATCTATCCTATCTTTGTTTTTAATTGAAAAAGATGAAGAGGGGAGAAACAGAAATTAAATAAAAAGAAAGATATTTTAATAATTTTATATAATTAAAGTTTTTAAATTTATACTATTGGAACTGATTGTAATGTGGCTAATAGATTAAAAGTCAATTGTAACATTTTCACTTTAATACAGCAGGAAAGACATTCCAATGCGACTAATATATATGTATATATATATATATATTGATAATTAACTTAATTTATAAAAAAATAGAAACACCCTCTCTTAATTTTGACCCATTTGCATATATCACTAAAGGCTAACAAATACCCCAAATTAAAAAAGCTAACAATTTCTCCTTGCACTTTCGTATGTTTATTTTTAAATTCATTTGCCCACTTATTAGTCATAAAGTTTTTAAATTAAATTCCACTTATGACCTTATGCTAGCTTAGATACCACACTCAAGACAATTAATTTTATTTTAAAAAAATCATACTTCTCCATTTGAAATGTTACTTTAACCTCCATCTTTGTTGGATTTTTTTTTTTAAAGAAAAAATTTTAACTATTCACATGTTATTTCTAAGCTAGCATACTAGGTCATAAGTCAATACAACTTCAGCAAAAAAGTAAGCAAATGAATATAAATGCAAATATGAGAGCGTGTAGACAATATTTGCCAACTTTTATGGTTCAGAAAGTATTTGCAAATGCATCATGATTGAAGCAGAACGTTTGCATCTGCCCCTTGGTTTATTTTCTGACTTTTGTAAACCGAATCTATCTTAAAGTTCTCATGAATGTAGTCCATTGAATATCAGAAGTAAATGAGAAAAAGTTGGCTGTAAGAAAGCTTTTCAAGCACCTATTATGACCCCAAGAGTAATGCACAAGAGACGCAGTGCTCTAGAGGCCTGATTGGCAAGAAAAACACCAAAAGCATGAGAAGAGATCCTTATTCATTGCCAACCACAGCCATAAATAGCATGAAAAGATAGTGTTTCTAATAGCAAATTGAACGTAAAATTCATCACTTGACTTACTGGGCTTGTTTCAGCGATATGATTTTTATCCATTGCGAGAGTACATTTATGCTGCTCAAAATTTCAACAGGAAAGTGATGCAAGGAAAGAAATATGTTCTTTTATTATGAAAATAGACATATATATATATATATATATATACCAAAACTGCATCAAACGACACAAAATATATACACCAAACGGTAGAAACAAGATACATGTTAGTCAAAACCTCACACAAGCCTGTGCAGCGCATTGAAGACACGTCCTTGCAGGCACACCACAACCTCAAAGTTGTCGTATTGCCCCTCTCTTTTTTCTTTTGGAAAAATTAGCCAACATAAAGAGCCTCTTAGCCAGCAGAACCCAACTTATTATAGATATATAGACCAAGCTAATATGAAAAAAAAAACATATAAACACGTTAAAAATAAATTTTATTAAAAAATGTCACATATTTATTTGTTTATTTATAATTAGCTTGATCTAAATATCTATTATAAATAAAGTCCAGCTAAATTTTTCACCAACATGCTCACATGACCACTCATCCTTAGTCTAGTTTACCTATATAGTAGGCCTTTGCTTATGCTTATCTCCTACAAACAGGCCCTACGTACAGTCTCTTTTCCAAAAGGTAAGGAAGGAAAGCTACAACAGAGAAGGATGCACAGCCTCCACTCATCTACAAAACTTAGGCTTGCTTGGTATCCTTAATTCCTTTTCCAGGAATATCCCACTCTTGGTCTTGAGCGTACTCGAGGACTTAAGTTTTTTTACACTTCCCATTAAGCTACTGTGACAAATTACTGATTATCACTTCAGAAAAATCTCCTCCTGAAGTTCCTGGTTGTTGCTTGATATGAACGCATGAGTAGCCCAACACCGATTCCAATGCCCAGGCACATCCCAAGACCGATCCCAACACCGACTCTAACACCAGCATTAAACCATGAAAGTTGTCCATCCTCACCAGGATACATGTCTTGAGAGTAGAAACCATGCCCCATCTTTCCATCAGCCTCATAATCATCAACTTCTGATCCTGTGATCTGCACCCAAAAAAAACAAAAATCATCAGTTGAATGAAAAATGTAAATCCAGAAATCTGAAGGATTAGGGTAAGATATTGATGCCAGAGTAGACCTCCCCTATCCCAGTCTCCATCAACTGTACTATAAATATTAATGCATTTAGCAACCAATTACAAGGACATTAAACATCACAATAAAGATAGAATAAAACTCTCCCACCCATATCTCCACCCCCTGTACTATAAATATCAATGCATTTAACAACCAATAAATTCTGGGACATTACAGATCACAACTACACCTAAGAATGAAAATTTTAAACATGTTCCATTTTTTAAAACACCATTCAGAACAAATATATGAGAATCAAGCTCGAATTTAAACAATCAAACAATAATGTCGAACCTTGGGTGGTTTTTGGTAAGTGGCATTATAATTTTTTAAGTACTTAGAAACTTATTGATAAGATATTGAGAATGAGATATACCAAAAATCAAATCCCCGGGTTGGTTATGCATATCAAATAAAGATTAATTTAAACTTCTCATATATCTCACTCTCAATCATCTTATAAATACTTAAATAGTTTTTATAGTAAATGGGAAATTAAAATGTTCACTTACCAAATGCTACCTTAGTTCACATCGTCTATAATCCTTAACACATGCCTCCGGATTTTAAAAGCAGAGTGGTATCATTATGCTAAAAACCATTGGTATGTTATCCTGTACTAAGTAGCTTATTGAAAATGAAATTTTTGTTTTTCTTTCTTTAGCAGACTTGGATGCAGCTCAAATTACAAAAGACGTACAAAATCAACTCATCTTCAATGTAATTATCCCACATTTGTGACCGTGACTTCTTCCTAAATCCTTTCAAGCAGTCAACTTGAGAATGTTTTTTTGGTACACACGCCTTTCAACTCTACATTTGATCCAACTAAGGCCTAATTACAGAATTAGTACATAAATTTTAAAATGTAACATAACAACTCTCTAAATTTTAGATTAAAATGAAAACTTTAAATTACATTTAAAATTAACTACAAGAGGCACAAGAGCTCTCTTGATTTTAGGGTTTTATAAGAAATGTGAGCTCTTAAATTTTTATTTTTATCCCAACTCAATGCCTGTCCAGGAAGATTATTGATGTGATGACGCAGTCTCTTGCAGTTAATTTTATCGTATTGGAAACAATTTCATTTTTGCCCAGAAAAAGTTTAGAATTTTGTTATCTTTTAAAGTTTATGTAGCATTCAGGAAGGATAAAATGTAGTTTCCACTGTCAAGTAAAAACTGCTTTCGTTATACCATATATCCCAAGAAAATAAATTGCATTAAAAATAAGTACAGACAGCTAACTTCTATAGCTTATGCACTACAAAGACTATAGTAATTAAAGCAGTAGGCAATACCTGCAATTTACGCTGGCGAACCAACCCGTTCGTACTCTTCTGTTCCTTTTCCATTTCCTCATCTTCAGGAATGGCATCCAGAGTCGCATGCCTCGCCACTCTCCTCCTTGGACTCATTTGAATCGTCTTCGTCAGAATCACCGGCATACCGGAGCAACACCCAGCAATATATACCTCAATAGAAGGCGCCGAAACTCCAAGCTTCGGCTGAAAAAACGCCGACGATCCCGACCCGATTGACATCGCCACATGACAATCCATACTCCAACCCGTCCTCGAATCGTTGCCTAACCCCCCATTCCCATTCGTCCAATCAGGTTCCATTCGCTCCAAAGAACCACACAGAATCAACCCATCATTCTCGTACACCTCAAATTCAACGCTGCCCGTGACCCGAATGTTATCGGTGCTGACATACGTAACCTCCGATGATTCCTTGTCGACCCGATCCCGCCGGAGCGTCAACGCCGCCACCTCCGACGCGGGTATGCGGGACCCGTTTATTTCCAGCGAAACCCCAATTTCCCGCCGGGGATGGCAGAGCTTAAGGTGGTCAGGGACGCTATCGATCACGCAAGGAGAAATCCGAGCATAGAATAACCTAATTTCGAACCATGCCGAATGGTTAAGAGATAATCCATTGAGAAAATTAAACGAATTCGCAAATTTGCCGATTGCTTCCTCCTCTTGGTCCATAGGAGATACAAAATTCCTATGACTATCTAAAAGTCGCAATGGGAAATCAGGGTCTGGAAAGCAATTGGAGAAACAGAAATTTAATCGAAAGAACAAAAAAAAACGGAATAGGAATCAGGATACCAAAATTCGATGCTATTTCCTGGGAATTTCTATTTTGAATTCCCGGGAAAGAAGAATATGCTACGGAAAAAAGGGCTAAATCGAAGATTGTCCCTGTGTTTGAATTGGGAATTCAGGGTTTTTGCTCGGCGTCTGAAAGGTGAAATCTTTTTTGAGGTTTTCTGAATTGGGTTGGGTTCTTGGCATTGGTACCGTACGAGAGATAATAATATGATGACGAGTCGAACGCGCGTTGAGAGTGGAGAACGATTGACACGCGTCGCTTGACGTCGACGTGTTATTGCCGGTACAGAACCTGCAGGAAATAGAATAAAATCTTATTTTGATTGTTTAAAAATGAGATTTTTTAATTTAATTTTTTATAAAATTATTTTTAAATTTATTCCTTAAAAAATTCATATTTTTTAATTTAATTTTAGTAAAATAATTTCATTAATTTATTCGTTAAACAAAATTATTATAAATAATATTTTTTTAATATAATAGTAATAAAACTAATAATTAATCCACATATTTTATAATGATTAATAATTTATCAAAAACATATATTATATAATATTATTATATTTGTTAATTTTACATACAATTGATTAAAATAAAAATATTATAAATAATAATGTTATTTATAAAACACTAAATTAAAATAATACATATAAAAAATTAAATTAAAAAATAATTCTATAATAAATTAAATTGATGAAATAATTTTATAATAGATTAAATTAAAAATTATTCTATACTAAAAAAAAATTTTAGCGGCAAGGAATGTGTAAACGACAAACAAAACAACTTTCAACATGTGAAGATATTTTTTAACAAACACGCAGGTGGTGTCTAAAGAATAGCGTCGTTATCATATACGGCGGGTTTATTAAATAATTAGATTATTATGAATTAATTGTTTTAGTGTTAATAAAATAATATTTCCTGAGATTTTGTGTGTGATTTTAAAAACTCGATTAAGATTCTCGTCGATCCAAATATAAATCTCATAATAATAATATTTTTTATAGAAAATAAATTAAACTTGACATTTAAGCATATTTGGCTTAATAAGTTAAATTTAAACTTCATATGTTTTAATTTTAATCTTAATAATTTTTTTATTTATATTTTAAGATATTTTTATGAACAAATCCCCAAATCTTGAAATCCATCACATTAGAAAAATAATAACAATAAAAAAAATGCTTAAATGAACTCAACCATAACTTAATTTTTCGCGAACCCTTAACGGTAAAGTTTTGCGTGCAACGAGGTATAGTATATAAAATATTATTTATTTTTTTATTATTTATTGAATTTAGAAATAAAAATAAAAGGTTAAAAAATTAAAAATTTTTTAAGTCTAAATTTTTAATTGTTAAAATTTTTATTTTCACAATTATAATTTTTACTTTCTATTTTTATCTCTAAATTTAAAAGATAAAAAATTTTAAAAATTAAAAACAAAATTACTTGCAAAATCATTTGCAATAATAAATATTATTTTAGACGATTTAAATTCTATTTAATTCTTGTAAAAAATCAATTAGATGGTTGGTTGAATATTCTTATATGTCTTTTTTTTTTTTTTACTGTGATAAGATCGAAACCTCCTTCCATTATATGAGAGGTTGTAATAGAATTTTAAACATCTAAAAATACTTAATAATTGAAAATCAATAGAATAGATTTATTTCTCTCCCAGGAGTAGGTGGAGTGGAGACTATGTCTCATCCTAAATGAAGATAATCATAGAGTAGCTATTCCTTGCTCTATTTACTTCTCCTTACGTTTGTTTTGGACTTTTAGCCTCCTGTGCATACCAAAAAAAGAAAAAAGAAAAGACAAATTTATCACTGTCACAATAATTAGTGTAACACTAAACTAACACTACAAAATTGAACTAACCAAATCAAGACAAACTAAAATTGAAAATTGATGAATTTGATTCATTTTGGCATATGATTGGATGATTTCTTTCCCCTCTTGTCTTTTATAATGTTTGTTATATTTGTATTATTATTACTTAATAATATTTATCTCTTATTATTATAATTTTTAAGTAGATTATCACAATAAACATTTTTTTTATAAAATTATTTTTTTTGATTTCATTTTCTTAGAGCTAACCATATAAACCTTGTTACAAAGACACCCCAATAACAAGTCTTGAGGGGTTGCCATATTAACATTTTACATTTATAAGTTATAAAACAAATAAGACTTGCATAATTCATGAATTAAACCATAAATAAAATATGACTATTTTAGTGTTTTTGTCCAAATAACACGATGATATTACATTGCAAGTAAAGATATATTAATCTTTAAAGTCAACATATCAGATACTAAAACAAAAACGTGTTGAATGGGTCAATGAAATAATTCTTCTTTATCCACTGCTGGAGTGGCAGACATTAGCATAATGGCACGTGGCCAATATATTTAGTCATTTATTGCAATAAGGACATCCAACTTACATAGAAAATTTAGAAAAAAATTGCCGTTACGGGTATCAAATAAAAAAATATTTATATAAAAATATGTTAAAAATTGAAATTCTTTTAAAGAATTTAATCAAACTTGAAATATTAAATTGTAATTTTTTTTTGTATAATTTACATTTTTTATTTTTAAGTTATTTAAAATAATTTCAAAATCAAAAGTTTTTTATATAAATATCTTTAATTTAAAATTCTAACTATAATTTTTCTTAAAAACTTTCAATAAAGGCAGCGCATCCATCATTCGAACTCATATTCCACCACAATTCAGCCCACGGATTCTCATATCTTACTGCCAATTCAGCCCACAGATCTGTTTTAGGGTTTGTGTTTTTCAATCTTAATGGAATCAAAGAATATGGCACTTAAATTTTCGATTTAATTAGAATATTCAATTTTAGGCGTCGACTGCTTGAGATTAAAAGAAAGGAAAATAGGAATACATGTTCAAGTGAATCCATAGAATCCATGAGGGACAATTTCAATGTAATTTAGTAGCTTTAAAATCCATTAATTAAAATTATTTATTAATTTAGGTAAGAAACTTAATAATAAATAATAAATAAGATGGCTTTAATTAGCTCAACGTAACTTGATTGAGCTCTAATGATTAATCGAGCCGAGTCAAAATAACTTGAATTAAAAATTGACAAAAATCAGACCTACTCCATTTTTTTATGATTTATTGGGCTGGTCCATGAAACATAGCCCGTTTTGACAATTTTGTTATTTATTTCTAATTACTTGATAATGAGATTTCTCCTATTGAACCAAACATCACTTTAGTTTAAAAAAAAATCGCTAATTTAAAGCTTTTAAAAAGTCACCAGGTATATGGTGCAATACCAATACTATATAATATACTGAATTTCACCATAATTTCAAAGGTATACGGTGTTTGAGTGAAAGTAATATGAATGAGTTTGGAGAGCTCAAGTTCTTCACTTATTGGAATTCTTAGGATTTATGCGTGATTATAAAATATTATTTATAATAATTTTAAGGTAATTTAATGATTAAAAGTTTGAACTCTTTCTAACTCCAAATAGTATTAGGATAAATAATTTCTTAAAAGTCTTCGTACATAATTTCAAAGGTAAATGATGTTTGAATGAAAGTAGCATGAATGACACTGAAGAGCTCAAATTCTTCAATTGTTGGATTTTTTTTCAAGATTTGTGCTTGATTAATAAATTTTAAGATAATTCAATGATTAAGAGTTTGAACTCTTTCTAACTCCAAATAGCATTAGGATAAATAATTTCGTAAGAGTCTTCATGTTACACATTTCTCAAAAATATTGTGCCAAAAAATAATGTTACTATGTTTTATTGTCATTATCGACAAATTCTTTTTTGTTAAAATTTGAGAAACATTATATAAGTAAATTTAACATTATTTTCTAACTCAACATCTTAATACATTATATTTATGTATTTTTTTTACTTATATATCTTTCTTTTAATATAATTTTATCTAATATAGAATTTCTTGCCATTTTCATTCATGCATTTCAGTTTTTGATTATCCTAGGAGCGTTTTCAAGCATTAAATGAGTACAATGAACAATTGTAAGAGCTTTCAAGTTTATGGCCTCCTCAAAACCTAAGAGATATATAGTTATACCTTGTTTGAGTTTCCATTTAACAAATATCTACCGATCAATTAATGGAGTTGGGCTGACTTTTAGGTCACACCTGGAGATTAAATTCTCATTATTTTGGGTGAGATTGGATATAAATTCTTGGTTGGAATAACCACTGATTGAATATTTCTGATAGTGTCAATTTAAAAAAAGAAAAAGAAATAAAGTAAGTAAGAGACTTACATTTAATAATATAAATAAAATATGCTAATTAAGTGTTAAACTCTACGTGTTCTTGTGTTTTCTCTCAAAAATTAATACTATGTCAATTTTTTGGAAAAATTTGGAGGATGCTAATCCTAATTCATATAGGTATAACAAATTCGTCAGCTTATTCAAGGGAATCAAGGCTAACACCAGTTGTTAGAAATAATATTCTTTTCAAAGACTGCTATAAACTGAAAAAACTAACTAACATCGGACTCAATTACAAAAGATTAAAATTATAAAAATCCAACTAAAAAATTTGTAAGGACATATTTGAAAATTCATTGAAATTTTATAGACTAACAAACTAATTACAATTTTATTTTTATCATAGGTAAATTATAGTTAAATCAGTTCTCATGTGGTTCAAAATATATAAAACCATCAAGTAGTATTTTCATCAAATTTTAAAGTATAATTCATCTTATTTGGTAATATACAAAATCAATTTTTATTAAGTGATTTAAAACGTTACTTAATCATTATATAGTATATTTTATCAAAATTTAACAAAAATAATTATGTAAATATTAACCTAGTAGATAAATTTATTGTTTATAAGTCTATTTCAAATGTAAAATTTTCTAAAGCTAGTACTATATTAATATTATAGTAGTCTAGGTCCAAAAGTCTCTGTAACTCCAAAATGGCCTAATTCATTTTATCAAAGTCTAAAGAATTGATAACTATAATTTAATAAGTTATTTGTTAGAAACTAGCATATTAAATTGCTTTGAATAATACAGTTTGAAATAGCTAATTATACTACAAAAGATCCGTTTGGTTCATTAAACTGTTAGTAATGCAAATGTAAAATGAATATCGAAGGGAAAGGGATTACATTATTTATATTTGGTGTGGTATAAAAAAGAAAGGGAACACATCTATATTTACGTTGTTTATATTTGGTGTGGTATAAAATGAGGCATCATCTTCCATGAACAATACTACGTACTTTCAAGATTACTCTTACATATCACTTTTGGCTAGGTCAAGTTCTGTACGTGTCAACTAAGCTTTTATTCTTATATTACTCTTATATCTTTAATAATACACTTCTCCCTCTCTCTAAAGTTTCTCTCTTCATTTTATAGCGTGATTCTTCTTAAAACAATTAACAATATCAATTATTCTATGTACATTGGGTTTCAACCATAAATAGCCTCAAAAGAGTACTAGTTAACAAAATATATGTGAATCATATTTTTAAGAAAAAATAATTATATTTTATTTAAATATTCATGTAATTATTTTGTTATCATTACAAATGGTTATATAATGATAAATAATAAGTAAATAAATCATAAGAGGTTAAGTGGCACAACTGAAAGAGGACAAACTTCAGATTTGGTGAAGTACGTACTCTATTATTTTTCTCCTCAATAAGCTGCATAAATATTTTCTTTAACAGCATCTACATTTTTAAAGTATGTCAAATATTACATATTCTCTTTGGTTTTGCAATAAATTTATAGATAATACTTAGATATAATCATCATCATTTTTTATATATAAAACCTGTGATTCATACATGGTTCATTTTTATTGTTTATACTGTCTCGTCAATATACTGTTGACTAGCCTTTTTTTTTTCGTGGGATCCACTGATTTCTTTTTATCTTCTCTATGGGGCCTACAGCAAACAAATTTTGAATATCTCTATATTTACATGGTGCCGTGCTAGTTTTAAAATATTTGTTATTAAATTTTTATTTTTTTTTGAAATTATATAGATTTTCTCTTATTTTTTAAAATATATGCTTTAATTTAATTAACTTAATACTGGTAAGAATATTCTTCAAAAGATTTTGAGATATCTTTGAATTAAAATACATATTAAAATAATATACAATTACCAAACCATCCCTTTATCCAAAATCCCAAATAATATACTTTAATCCCTTTATACTTTAAAATACATATCCAAAATCCCTTTATACTTTAAAATACATATTAAAATAATATACAATTAAAATAATATACAATTACCAATTTTGAATATTCTGATTACCTTACACAAGGACTTGGCGCTGAACTCACGAGACTTCACACAAAAGCATCATTGTCTTCTTTCTTCTACCTCGTCTTCGCCAGTGGTTGGTACATATTATAGCCCCAAATAATCATTTTGATTCAGACTACTTCACATGCGCCATAAGTTGCATAATTTGAAGACGCAATTCCCTTCAACCAACTAGAGAGTAATTCTTATGTGTCAATTGTGTACTTAACGATTAAGATTTATTTTATACGTAAATTCTATTTATATTATATATAAACTTTACTTGTATAAATTTATCCTTACCTTTTAATTTTGTTAAATATATCATATTTCAAATACATTTAAAAAAATTTTTAAATCTGAAACCTTTTAAAATTATAAATGGATGAAAATTGTACCACTCAAAAAGCAACATCTCTTAACTAAAAATCATATAATAAAATCAACAAACAAAGGATCAAAAGAATAGTGTCGGGATACGAATTCGAATACAAATATATTTAAAGTTGAAATAGAGTTGGGACATGTTTGTTTCAAAAGAATCCCAACCCTACTTCAACTTTAAATATTTATATTCAAACTTTTTTTAAATATACTTATAAAGTCTTATCAATATATCTATTTTAGTATTTTTGTCCAAATAACACGATGATATTACAAGTAAAGATACATTAGTCTTTAAAGTCAACATATCAGACACTAAAACAAAAGCGTGTTGAATGGGTCAATGAAGTAATTCATCTTCATCCGCTGCTGGAGTGACAGACATTAGCATAAATGGCATGTTTGAACACGTAGCCGATATATTTAGTCATTTATTGCAATAAGGACATCCAACTTACATAGAAATTCGGAAAAAATTGCCGTTACGGTATCAAACAAAAAATATTTATATAAAAAAAATTAAAGTTTAAAATTATTTTAACTAATTTAATTATTCTAAAAAATTTTAACTTGAGATCATAAATTGGAATTTTTTAAATATAATTTATATTTTAAATTTTTAGGTTATTTAACATAATTTTAAAATTTTAAAAAAATTAAATATAAATATCTTTAATTTAAAATTCTTAACTATAATTTTTTCTTAGAAACTTTCAATAAAAGCAGCGCATCCGTCATTCCAACTCACATTGCACCACAATTCAGCCCACGGATTGTCATATTTTACTGCCAATTCAACCCACAGATGTGCTTCAGGGGTTGTGATTTTCAGTCTTACTGGAATCAAAGAATATGGCAATTAAGGATCTTTTTGAAATTATTTTCGTTTTAATGTTTTTAAAATATATATTTTTAAGAATAAATTTTTGAGAACAAAAAAATTAAAAAATTTATTTGAATCATTATTTTGAAAAGTAATTATTTTTTGTTTTTTACCTGATTCTGTAGAATAAAAATTACAAAACACTTAAAAAGTGTTTTGAGTTTTTTATTTTTAAAAATAAAATTTTATTTTTTTATTTTACGAAACACTTCATTAAAAATACATGATCAAACATGTTTTTTTGTTCTTAAAAACAAAAAAATTGTTCTACAGAATTAAATCAAACAGGACCTAAATTTTTGATCTAATTAGAATATTCAATTTTAGGCGTCGACTCCTTGAGATTAAAAGAAAGGAAAATAGGGATACATGCTCAAGTGAATCTATAGAATCCATTTCAACGTAACTTAGCAACTTTAAAATCAATTAAGTAAAATCAATATTATTTATTAATTTAGATAAAAATATTAATAAAAAGTAATAAGTAAGAGTGGCCTTTAATTAGCTCAACCTAGATTGAGCCCTAATGATTAATAGAGCCCAGTCAAAATAGCTTAAATTAAAAAATGACAAAAATGGGTTTTTAGACCTACTGTGTGTTTTCACGATTTATTAGTCCGGCCCATAAAACATAGCCCATTTTGACAAATTTGTTATTTACTTATAGGCTTTATCTGATATCACGATGAAAACTGGAAATGAAATAGAATCTGGTGTCAAAATGTGTTTGGTACGCATGCGTTGCAAGAAATAAAATCTAATGCAGAAAGTATAGATATTGTGCCTTTTTTTTTTTTCTTATTCCATGCCTTTTTCCTTGTGTCATCGGTAGTAATCTTTTACGCTTTGGACAATATGCTTTTTTAACATGGGCAATAATATTATCATCATACAAAATTTATTTGTTATTAAAAAATAATTAGTCTTATAAAAAAATAAAAGACTAATGATATTAACACAAAAAAATACCAAAGTGAATTTCTTTAAAAAAGTTACTTAATAAATAAGAATAATGAATTTTTAAAAAATAAATTTATAAAAATCACATTTCAAAATTTTTTAAAAAATTTAGCCAAATAATGAAATAAAAAAAGTGGAAATCAATTTTAAAAAATTTTAAAATAATAGAAAAAAATTATTCTTAAATAAGGTCGAAAAAAATTTCTATTAAAAGAAAACACATACTTAAAATTAAAAAAATTTTAAATAATTCTAAAAAAAAATTTCACTGTACTATAATTAAAATTTCTAATTGCTTTGTAGTCATTTGACTTTTGGAGAGTTTATATCATAGTTTGTTAAGATTTTTTTTTTTATATATTTGTTTGTCTCTCCCTTTTTTTTCTTTGTTTGTTTTTCAAAATTTTTCTGTAGCCATAAAACAATTATTTTTAAATTTGATTATTTCCAATAATAATTCAAAAATTTTACAAACAAATAAATAACAAGAAATAAAATAAACATATAATTAACTATATCACTTACAAAATTAATTATAAAAATATAAAACAATTAAATAAGGTCAAATTTATCATCTAAAAATCTAAATTAAAGGCAATTGTGTTTTATTTAAAATAAAATAAAATAATAAACATGGCTATTATATGTTAATGCATTTGATTTTTTTTTTTTATAATAGCCCCCGCAAAACAATAATTTGATACATTATACTATGCTTGATGTGAAGTGAAATTATTAATTTTTAAATAAAGGTATTTTTATCTTTTTAAATTTTATTACTTCCTATTCCATTTCTATTTCATCTAACCAAACAAACAAATTTATATATAATCTTTTTCCTTTTCATTCATATCAAACATAATTTTTTTTCATTACATTTTATTCATCTTTCCATTTTTATTTTCATTTCCATAACTGAAAAATATGCATACCAATCGAGGCCCTAATTACTTGATAATGAAAGTTCTCTTATTAAACCAAACATCACTTTACTTGAAAAAAAAAAAAGATCGCTAATCAAAAGGTTTTAAAAAGTCACCAGGTATATGGTGCAATACCAATACCATATAATATACTGAATTTCATCATAATTTCAAAGGTAAATGGTGTTTGAGTGAAAGTAACATGAATGAGACTAGAGAGCACAAATTCTTCAATTATTGGAATTTTTAAGATTTGTGCATGATTATAAAATATTATTTATAACAAATTTTAAGATAATTTAATGATTAAAAGTTTGAACTCTCTCTAACTCCAAATAGTATTAGGATAAATAATTTCTTAAAAGTCTTGGTTCATAATTTTGAAGATAATTCAATGATTAAGAGTTTGAACTCTTTTTAACTCCAAATAGTATTAGGATAAATGATTTCTTAAGAGTTTTCGTATTACACTTTTCTCAAAAATATACCCAAAAACAATGTTACTACGTTTTATTGTCATTATTGACAAATTCCTGTTTGTTAAATTTTGAAAGTAATTATATGAGTGAGTTTAACATTGTTTTTTAACTCAAAATCTTAATACATTAGAGTTATGAATCCTTTTTATTTATATATCCTTCTTCTAATATAATTTTATCTAATATAAATCATTTTTCCATTTTCACTTAATCCTAACACATTTGGCTTTCTGATTATCCTAGGAGGGTTTTCAAGCATTAAAGGA
>JAIUCV010003675.1:0-20147 GCA_026724425.1 Erythrophleum ivorense
TAGGAGAATATGAGAGGAAGCCTTAGAAAAATTTTAGAAATCATAGATAGTGAGATGGCCTTATATGTTCCATAATATGACCTAAAAAAGCAACATGTAGTTAGACTCTTTATTTTAATTGTGTGATGACTCCAAGGAGTCAAGAATCATATTTAAAAGGAAAGAATGGAGCCTAGAATTTATTTGATGAGTGTTGCTTCATTAGGTGCTTTCTTGGAAACATAAAGAGGTCAATGAGTCAAGCTAGAGTTTAAGTGAGTTGTGTGGCCTTAGAATTAACTTCATAAACCTAATTAGCTTTCATAAATTATATTTAGGCCAAGAGAAATCATTCCCACACCTTTGTGTGTGTGAGGCAGAAGCAAGGAGGGAAAATTCAAGAGAAAAAGTGTGTGTTTTCTTCCAAGGTAGCTCTTTTCACCTTTCTCTCGTGCATGATTTTTTGCTTTACTTGTCTTTGAATGTGTGTATGTGTATTTCAAGCCATGAGAAATGTTCTAGCATGAGCTCTTACTCCATGATACCATTATGATGCATTATGTTTTCTAAATGATGTTCATGATGTTTGCTTTAGTTTGCTTGAGTGTGGTGAGGCCAAGAACCCCTAGCTATGGTGAGGATGAGCCAAGAACCCTTAAGATTGGTTAAGACAAAGTAAAGAGCCTCACAAAAGTGAGGTTGACTGCTAAGAGCATGGTTGAGTCCAAGAACCTCTTCAAGAATGGGTGAGGCAAGTCCAAAATCCACAAGTAAATGGGTGAAGCCAATCCACTTGCTTGGTAAGCCTATGTATGCTATGTATGACTTTTTCAAATACTAAGAATGCTTCTTGAATGATTCCATATGTCCATATGCCATACATGCATTTGTGAGACTTGTTTTGCATGCTTTATGTATGATTGAATGGGAGATGAGCTATTGGGATTCTTTAAATCTCATCCCCTCCTCTCCAATGTTCTAATATGCTAAGTAGACCAAGAGAGAAAGGTAATGGAAGACAACTACCTTGAAGATGAGAGCTTGACATCAAAGTATCTTGAAATTGCTACTTTAAGGCCTTATGGATAGCAATTGATGAAATCCCTAGTTGTATATGACCTATGATGTTATGTTAATGTATGGTGTATAAATGAGATGTAGGGTTTTATGTATGGAAATACTCATTTTGGTCATGTAATGGCAATTTTGCATTATGGAAATTCATGTATGAATGGAAGTGGAATGGCCAAATTGAGATGCATGAGGTTTGGGACCATTTGGGCAGCTCATAAAAGTCCTATTTATGCTTTTAGGCTTGCCCAAGAGGTGTCAAGCTTCAAAGAAAGTCATTTGGATATTTTGGTATCCCATATGGAACCAAAATTACCATTATAGAACCCTATGTCACTTTTTGTCTAAATGAGCTCTTCCTGATCTAAGATTTGGCATGAAATTGAGCTTGTTGAGAGCATGAAATTAGAGCTTATTGAGAGCTTTTTGGTAAGCTAATAGAACCCTAGGTCTGGATGTGCCTGAGCTGGTCTAGAGTTATTTTTTCCCTCTAGCAAACATCCACAAATTTCTATATTGGTATCATTTGTATGGATTGGATTTTTGTGGAATTAATTGGACATTTTTTAAGTTTGCTATAGAAACTTATGACAGTACTAGTGGATAGTCAGACCTCTGGACATTTTTGGATGTCAAACGTCTTTTGTATTGTGTTTCATGGTCTAAAATTATTTTTATCATGAAGTATACATGTGTAGCTTTTTAGAATGGCCAATAATGAATGATTTTAATTTTTATAGAATTAGTTATGATTTTCCAAAATTTGTGACAAAAAAGAGGAAAATTTGGCCGAAAAAATATATATATATATGCATTTTATGCTTCCCTTTGAATTTCACGAGATGTAGGCCACTTTTGATGATACAAATGAGTTGTATTCATGTAATTAAATATGAGAAAGTGATGTATGAGCTCACATGGTCCGCATGACACTGAATGGAATTTTTATATGCAACGCAATGCTAGAAATGTCATTATTTTAATGCCTTTTTCTTTGAGAATTTACATGATTCTTGGAAATGAGTTATTCAAAGACAGAAAATGAGTTAGAAATATATGGTGTTACACGTGACACCGAATGAAATTTTCATACGCGACGCAACACTAAAAAATGCATTATTTAATGCTATTTTTCCTTGCCTCTTTGTGAGTTGCTTGATATGAGGCATAGAGATAGTATGAAATGAGCTAGAAATATATGGTGTTACACTTCATCAAATGCAATTTTTGGTAAACAAACTTAAACCTAGTTACAATGCTAATATTGAAATACTAGTTCCATAAATACATCACTGATGATTTATATTCATCATAATAATATACAACATAAATAAAAAATGTGTATAAGCATAACTCAATTGCTTTTGGGCATTACTGAGGACTTGCTTGTTCTTTCCCTTTTTTGGTACTTGCACTTTAAACTAGCATTGGTTAGTGGAGAAAAATAGAAAGAAGGATGAGATTTGGTACAATTTCAATAGCTTTACTCAGGCTACCAAGTACATGCATATGAAGTTAAGTAAAGATTATAAGTATGCAAGATCACTCAGAAAAACATGAAAATTGGTAAACATATAATAACTTTTCATTATGGCCATGACATTTAGGTCGGCTTAGGCTTTTTCTTTGGGCCTTTTGGATGAACTACTACATTTAATTATGTGCCCCTTATCTTTAGCCATAAACCATACACTCATCATGCAATACATAGCTTAAAAACTAGTATAGATGTCATAAAATATGTTATCAAAGCAATCAATACATAACAATGCAATCAAGGTCAAACAATCATCATGCACAAAAGGTAAGAAAAAGTAATCTACCTTGAAATAACACAAACCAATGTTGAACTTTTCTTAACCTCTTCTTTATCCCTTTCAGCCTCACACCTACATTACTATGTGTCTCCATTAGTTTGGCCTAAAAAAATAAAGATTGACAAACATATTGTCAATCAACGCCCATGCTTGCTTAGTTTTACTTTTATGACTCTTGAATTGTGACTTAAACTGTTCAAAGTGCACTTAGGGCCCTCATTCTCACATCCATTTAGGCACACTTTCTAGGTGGTTTCTAGGTGGCTTTTACATCATGTAATATGTTCATTTTTATCTTATTTGGTGGCCTAGCATTTGTGAAATTCCTTTAGGATTTAACTCTGCTCAAATTGTCCTTCACTTAGGCTTTAGGTCAAGGATCTCAATAAACATGGATCCTAGGCAAATTTAAGCCTCTGGAACTCATAATTCAAGCCATAAGTTCCATATTTACTATTCACATTGCCATTGGCACTATTGATTTGGCATTTTTGCTCTTGACAACCTTAGAACTCATTGTGTTGACTTATGCCTCAAGGGGTAACTTTAAAGATTCAACTTCTAAGCCTCAAAATCTCATCATACATAATGTATATGACCCCAGTGGGAATCATTAGAGCCATCACAAGCATGCTTAGACATGCATAGAACCACATTGCTCCATTTAGACATTCTTGAACCTTAACTTTTAACTTATTAAAATGTAGTTCCTAAATTCATTTCAATGCTTCTATTAGTGTTCTTATTTCACATCTAGGCCATCTAAAAGCCTTAGAATCAATGAAACAACTCTTTCAGTGGTCCATTCTCTATAAGGCTAAATTGGTACCTTTGGTGCCTTAACTCAGAGTTTTTCAAGATTCAAGTTAAACCAAGCCTAGATTCATGATCCTTGCATCTTAAAACCTCTAAATAACCACGAACATGATGAACCAACCCACACAACGATGCACTTGGGTCAAAGTGTAACATCATAACTTTTTAGCTTATCTCATGCTATCTTTATGTCTCACATCATGTATTTCATGAAGAAGCAAGGAAAAATGTCATTAAAATAATGAGTATTTTTGCATTATATAGCGTATAAATTTTTCTTTCGGTATTCCATGGACCATGTGAGCTTATGTTTCACATTCTCATATTTAATTACATAGATACAACTCAATTCCATCATGAAAAATGGCCTAGAACTCGTGCAAGTGCAAGAAACACATAAAACATCATAGTGTAGCCTCGGCCAGAATTTCATGTTTTTTGCTACAAATTTTGAAAAATCATAACTAATTCTAGAAAACTTGAAATCATACATTCTTTACCATTCTGGAAAGCTACATATGTCTACTTTTGTTAAAAATAGTTTTAGGTCATGAGACATCAAGTAGAAGATGTTTGACATTTGAAAAGCACCTAAGGTCTTAGCTGTCTGGGCTACTATCACATGTTATTATCATAAACTTTGGAAATTCATAACTAATTTTAGAAAAATCCAAATGATGCAAATTCAGTCAATCTAAGTACGGATGTTAACGCTAAGGGAAAATATCTCCAGACCACACCAAGTCCATTTAGGAACTGAATTATGATGGAACAATATTACAGGTCAAGTGGCACTACTAGTACTAACATTAAACTTCAAAAATTCATAACTCTCTGCTCAGACTTCTAAAGGTGGTGATCTTGGTGGCCACAGAAAGCTTATAACCTCTAGTTTATGCTTGTAAAATTTCACAAGCATTCGACACCATTTGAGTATTGGATGACATAGAATACAAAACTAACCATATGAACAATACATGCACCAAAATAACAGAAAAATCTCAACTTTGAAAATTCATAATTAATTTTGTAGAGCTCCAACTTTTTTGCACCTTAGCTTCACAAAAATTTGTCAATGAGCTCTACATGTCCGCCAAATTTTATAGGAAGATTCTTCCATTTGGCTAGTTTGTACCATAGGGTTCCGGTTTGGTCATTTTTATAGCTTCAACTAGCATCAAAGTGTCCAATTTTACTTACCAAGCTTGTGTGGCCACCTGAGCACATGGGATTGCATGAAAATGACATTTTAAACTTGTCTCAAAGGTGCACAAACCTAGAATTTGGAAACTCATACCCTCACCCCATGCCATACACACATTTCCATAATGCTAGTCTTACTATTCCATATCTAATTTGCATTGTAACATTCACATAACATAAATTCTCATTTGTACATGATATATTAGCATAATTACACATGATCATAAGGTCATATACAATAATGGATCACAACATTTGCTACTCATATGGCCATAAAGAAGTAAAATCTATGCAAATTGTTGTCAATCTCTTATCTTCCAAGTTGTTGGCTCCCATTACCTTGTCCACTTGGTCCACCTAGCATGTTAGAACATTGGAAAGGAGGGAATGAGATTCAAAGAATCCCAATAGCTCATCTTGCTTTCAATCACACATAAAAGATGCAAAACAAGTCTTGAAAATGCATGCATGAGCATAATAGGTAACATGATCATTCAAGAAGCAATCTTGGCATGTGAGCAAGTCATACAAGACATCCATAGGCTTGCTAGGTAAGTAGATTAGCCTTACCCATTCACTCATAGATTTTGGACTGGCCTCACCTATTTTCTAAAGGAGATTTTGGCTCAACCTCACTTTTGGGAGACACTTTGTAACACCTTATATTTCTAGTTCATTTCATCACATTACCATGCTTTACATCACACATTCCATGAAGGAGCAAGAAAAAGGGGATTAAAATAATGCATTTTCTAGCATTGCGTCACGTATAAAAATTCCATTCAGTATCACGTGGACCATATGAGTTCATTCATCATATTCTCATATTTAATTACATGAATACAACTCATTTACATCATCAAAAGTGGCCTACATCTCGTGGAAACCAAAGGGAAGCTTAAATTACATATATACATTTTTAGCCAGATTTTTCTCATTTCTATCATAAACTTTGGAAAATCATAACTAATTCTAAAAAATTCAAAATCATGCATTCTTAGACATTATTGAAAGCTACACATGTCTACTTTATGCTAAAAATATGTTCAGACCATGAAACAAAACAAAGAAGATGTTTGACATTCGAAATGGTCTAGAGGTCTGGCTGTCCACTGGTGTTGTCATAGAATTCTACAGCAAATTTCAAAAATGTCTAATTAATTCCAAAAAAATCTAATTCATGCAAATGATACCAATTTGGAAATCTATGGATGTTATCTATAGGAGAAAAATAACTCCAGACCAGCTTAGGCATACCCAGAACTCAAAATCTAATCAAACAATACCTGAGGTCAGTTGGAGTGCCGGGTACTGAATAGATTCTTTGAAAATTCATATCTCCCTCTCTATACCTCCCAATGAGGTGCTTCTAGTTGGTACAAGTCACTGGAAATATCTCATTTTTGTGTATAAACTTTCATGGGAATTGCACATCATTTGCGCCCTGTGTGATAGATTTCATTTTCAGACTTGAGTGAATAGTGACATAACCAAAACCAGAATTTTTGCTAATTTTGAAAATTCATCAAATATTCTCTAGACCTCCAAAAGTTCTTTTCTTTAGCTTCCCAAAAAGATCTCAACAAGATCTAATTTCATGCCAAATCTCAGATTAAGAAGAGCTCATTTGGATAAAAAGTAATGTAAGGTTCTATTATGGTCAATTTTAGCTCTATATAGGGTACCAAAATATCTAAATGGCTTTCCTTGGGGTTTGGTACCTCTTGGGCAAGTCTAAAAGCATAATTATGACTTGTATGAGCTACCTAAGTGATCCCAAATCTCATGCATCTCAATTTGGCCATCCCACTTGCATTTATACACAATTCCATAATGCCATCCAAGAAGTTAAGTTATCACAACATACTCAAATCACATTCTAATGGTCCCATAACATATTCTCCTATTTATACATGATATATTATCATAATTACATATGTTCATAACATCATAATACATATACAACTATTGATTACATCATTTTCCATTTGTATGGCCTTAAAGTAGCAAAAATCATACTTTTGAATGTCATACTCTCATTTTCAAGGTGGTTGGCTTCCATTACCTTGCCCACTTGGTCCGCCCAGCATATTAGATCATTGGAGAGGAGGGAATGAGATTTAAAGAATCCTAATAGCTCATCTCCCATTCAATCATGCATAAAAGATGCAAAATAAGTCTTACAAATGCATGCATGACATATGGACATATGCAATCATTCAAGAAGCATTCTTAGCATTTGAGAAAGTCATACATAGCATACATAAGCTTGCCAAGCAAGTGGATTGGCCTCACCCATTTACTTGTGGATTTTGGACTTGCCTCACCCATTCTTTAAGAGGTTCTTAGACTTAACCATGCTCTTGGGAGTCAATCTCACTTTTGGGTGACTCTTTACTTTGTTTCAACTAATCTTAAAGGTTCTGGGCTCATCCTCACCATGACTAAGGGTTCTTAGCCTCACCACACTCAAGCAAACCCAAGCACACATCAAAAACATCATTTGAAAACATAATGTATCATCATGGTGCCATAGAGTAAGAGCTCATGCTAGAATATCTTTCATGGCTTAAAATACACATACACACATTCAACGATAAGTAAAGCAAACAACCATGCATGAGAGAAGGAGGAGTGAGCTACCTTGGATATAATTACACACTTTTTCTCTTGAATCAAAACTCTCTCCTTCGGCTACACATGCACAAAAGTATGGGGATGATTTCTCTCGGCCTAAACACAATTTATGGAAGCCAATTAGGTTCATGGAGTTAATTCTAAGGCCACACAACTTGCTTAGACACTAGCTTGATCTATAAACCTCATTATGGTTCCATAAATGCACCTAATGAAGCAACACCCTTTAAATAAATTCTAGGCTCCATTCTTTCCTTTCAAATATGATTTTTGACTCCTTTTAAGCCTCTTAAAGTCATCACACACTCAAAACTAAGAGCCTAACTACATGTTGCTTCTTTAGGTCATATTATGGAACATAAAGTATCAACTCATTCTCTAAGCTTCTTAAATTTTTTCTAAGACTTCCTCTCATATTCATTCATCATATATGACTCAAAAATGGGTTTAGAAAAATTTAAAACTCTCCCTAGCTACCCTAATCTCTCTTGGGCGAGATAATGGAGGGTTTTGCTCTCCATGGACTTTGTTTTGTTTCCTTGATGGAGGAAGCACATAGGGAGACTTCTAGGGATATTAGGAGCTCATTCAAACACTTATTTAGGCATAGGAATTAAGAGATCAAATCAGACTTTGGAAAGAACACTTGAAATCCTAGAAATTGCATCTTGAAATTCCATAGTTTTTTGTTAATTCTCTTTGCATATTCTTAATCTCCACACCCTTTTTCCTAAGAATCACCCTTGGTTCTGCCTAAAAATCAAACACTCTTAGGGTTTCTTGGGTGAGGTGAAATGGAGAAAGGAAAAGAACAAAAGATAGTAACCATGGGAGAAGAAATTACCTTATTTTCTTGCTTTTTCTCATTGGAATCTTGTGTTCTTTGAGCTCCTCTCTTCAAATCCGAATTTTCCTCTTAATATCTCCCTCAAAATGTAACATCCGGTTTTCTGAAAATCTAAAAAAACGTAAGGAAACGCGAGAAACGTAACATATGGTTTCTCCGTCAACGTACGAAATTCACCGGATATGAAAGGAAATCCCTCAAACAGAGTAAATTAAGGTCTAATAAAATTAGAATAATATTCTAGACTGCAAATAATGATGAGTTAAGGCCAGAGGTGCCCTAAAATTAGGGCTAAAATAGATGAAGAAAGAAAGAGATAAAAAAAAGTCCCAAAGAGTCTCCGAAGTCAAGTACGAGGGAGTCAGGGACTAAAATGCAAAGAAAAGTTATATGCCAGGAAAAATGTATAAATTGCTCGAAAGTTCAGGGAACCCTAGTTTTACCCTCTATTCGTGGCTTTAAGCGCGAATATCAAAAAATTGGGCAAAAATCTCAGAAATCCATGACCCACAGTTAAACTCAGTTTGATGAGACGGGTCCAATAATATCAAGTTGTCTGGATGGCCGGGCGGGAGACCTGGTTATCCCGATCAGTAGTCATGAGCAAAATGGAAAAAAGAAGTTATAACAACTATAGAAATAAAAATAACTAAAGGGCTAAGAAACCCTGAAGGAGTTTTAGGGACATAATTGCAATAAATGAAAAGTTTATAGTACAAGCATAGTATAGAACGGTAAAAATTACACCTATAGACCTGGGTGTCTGATTGACACCGAAATTTATGAGGATTGAGGTTAAGGGCCCCTGACCCATGTTTGAAGCTTAATATGGCTAGAAAGTAGAGGAAATAATGTTCATAAATTTTAGAAAGTCTAAAGGTATGTATTGTACCATAAAACCTTAATTGGGCTCAGACACTGATTTTTAGACTGCTGTAAGGCCCAATAGTTGATTCTAAAGGCCTGATAAGAGAAGAGAAGATATGATTAGGGTTTTAGAGAAGATGAAACCTAAATATAAATATAGAACGAAAGGAAAAGAAGAAAAATATTTTAGTTATTTTAAAGAATTAACCATGGTTAAGTTAGAAACTAACTATGGTTGAGTTAAAAGTTGACCATGGTTGAGTTAAGAAATTAACCATGGTTACTTTCCATAACTTAAGGGCTAAGACAAGGCTTCCAAGTGTGTGGCCAAGAATTTTTGGAAGAAGATATTTAGTTATGAAATTAGAAAATCAAAAGAAAAAAAAGGAATGGAAGGTTAAGATTTGATTTTGAAAAGGTTAATCCAAGGGTCCAAATTTAGTATGACCATTTAACTTCATTAGATTCATCTTCTTCACCTCCATTCCACAATTTTCATGCCACACACAAGGGAGGAGGAGAGAAAAACGTGAAGAGAGAGAGAGGGAGGGAGAAAAAGTGGAAGATGAAGTGAAACCAAGCAAAACTACCACCATTCTTCACCAAATCTCTTCATCTTCTCCATCCTCCAACCTTTTCCTCCAAAGGGCAGCTGCATATTTATCTTTTCTTCAAGTTGAAATGTTGCTCTAAGTGGGAAGAGAAAATATTTTAGTGTGGGAAAAGCAAAGGAAGCAAGGCTTAAGCTTAAAGAGTAAGTTTTCTCCATCTTATACTTGTAAATCACATGCTTTAAGCTAGTTTTGTTAAACCCTAGCTATGAGTTATTTTTGCACAACATATGAATCATTAGAAATGGAGTTTATATGTTGAATATGAAGGCCTTGAAATGAATTTTATATGTTGAACATGAAGGCCATATGAGCTTAGTTATTGTTGTTATGTGCTGAAACTTTGAAAAACACAAGATTGTAATTTTTGGGAAAATAGAAAGCATGGGGAGATGCTGTCCGAATTTTCCCAAAATATTTATGGTATTTTCTTGATGTCTTAAAGTCATGTATACGAAATTTCAAGTCCTAAAACATAAAGGAAAAGGCTATGGAAGTTTTAGAACCAAAGAAACGCACTTTGAGCCTAAAACGGAGCTAGATTATGTGATGACCAAAACGTGATGTTGGGGCTAGAATTTAATGATTTTATCCATTCCAATGGATTCAAAAGGGTGTTTTTAGCTAGGAATACCTATGGGAAAGCCCCTAAAGCTCATGGGATAAAATTCCTAAATTTTGGCCAAGAAATGCATACTATTAGGCCATAGTGAATGGGAAGGAAAAGAGTTAGATTTTTCCAATTCCAATGGTCCCATTAAGTTTAAAAGGGGTCATCCTATTTTAGAAGTTAAGGTTTATGTGTTGATTAATATGAATTATTATTATGATTATAGGGTTTGATGTTGTTTTGGGAACTCCAAAAGCAAGTAAGCTGAGTCCCAAGGATTGAGGAGCAACATTTGCTAAGGTAGTAGTTTTCCTCTCTCTTTCTTTAAGCTTGTATGTTTTTATAATGATGAGTGTTATGCTATATCAAGTTGTTATTTATGCTATAAGATGAGACATGTATGCTTAGATTGTGCTTGGCCTTGTATGAAATTCCTTGTATTGCTATGCGATATGTGGCATCTTGACTGGCATCATGTTATGTACTTACATGCTTGCTTGTGAATGAGATTGGTTTACTACTACTGAGATTTCATAATCTCACCCCAAATATAACCCATGCTAGGTCCGAGTTCAAGCAAAGAAAGAGCAAAGAATGTGGAGACATAAATCGAGAACCTTACTTTTATGCACCACATTTTGTTATGTAATTAAATATTTTATATTACTGCGTGCATGAGTTACATTATGATACTGTAAGGTACTCAGGTATGAAATGGAAAGTCATGTATATACCTAACCCTGGAGTAAAAAGAGTATGACTAGCGTGCATAAGATGTAAGAATGCATGTACTTATATAAAGGCAAAATAATAATAATATGTCAAGTGAAGGGGTAAAACTGTCCAATTTGTTGTAGGGGCAACTTTATATGAATTCATATGTGCTTCGCTAAGTACGCATTTTCCTTATGTAAAGGGCTTAAAAAGTTTGAAGTAGAGCCTTGAATTAACCTCATACGATTTTTCTATAATTATGTATGTATTTTCAAAGTTAGATAAGAATTTAGAAATGACAAAATGAATGGTGAAATTGTATGAGGAAATTTTAAAATGAAAAAATTTTTATCAGTTCAGGTTTCTGTTGACTCTCTAAGTTTTATATGAGGTAATTGTAGTAGGAAAAGTGTTATAAAATAAGGTCTGACACAAAACAGATTTGAAAACTTCATTTTAATCAAAGGAAATAAAGGAGAATGGAGGAGAAAGCATGAAAAACTACCAAAATTCCTTACCTTCAAGCCTTGATTTCTCTTCTCCTTCTTCTTCCCTTAGTGTGCCACTCTCCTAGGGTTTCTTCTCTGGTTTGGGGTAGAAAAATATGAGACTCAAATGATGGAAGAGTGGGGCGCCTCCTATTTATAAGTGGAGGAGAATGGCTTTTTCAAAAATTCTCATTTTACCTTTCATTTTTGGCATTTTCGTTTCTACTTTGTTTTAGCTCTTTTTTAAGAACTGTCTTTTTCATTATAAAATTTAGATTCTCAATTTAGTAAAATGCCTTTGGAATTACTCAAATCAGAGCTAAAACTTTCTCGAACGAATCTGTCAAAGTTCGATACACCAATGTTAGAAAACATCCACCGGAGGGGATTTAACTGTCCTGGGGCTTCTCATGGTTTTCAGGGCCTCTAAGAACCCCGAAGAACCCAAAATTTTCATTTAAAAAGCTCTCCTGTGTGACTTCCAAAAATTGCTCAAAATTACGAAAATGCCATTATGTTTAGTAAGATTTTTGTCAAAATTTGTTTCTTCATTCTAGCTCCATTTTTCTTTCTATTTGAGTCTAGAATTCTCATTTTTAGGAGTCTAGAATGTTACTTAATTTTTTAGGACCTTAACTAATTCATTTTGGGGGACTTGCTTTGAAAATACGCTTATTTTCAACGTTTAATGAAAATTGGACATTACAGCACTTTGCTTTGTCTAACTATTTCTAAGAGTTCTTAGCTCATCTGACCATGGCTAAGAGTTCTTGGCTTCTCCACACTTAAGTAAACCCAAGCAAACATAATAAATATCATTTAAAAACATAATGCATCATCATGGTACCATGGAATAAGACTTCATGCTAAATACTTTTCATAGCTTAAAACACACATACACACATTCAAAGACAAGCCAAGCATACATTCATGCATAAGAGAAGGAGAAGTGAGCTACCTTTAGTGCAATCACACACTTTTCTTCTTGAATTTGCTCTGCCTTCCTTGGCCTCACACACACAAAGGTGTGAGATTGGTTTCTCTTGGCCTAAATACAATTTATGGAAGCTAATTAGGTTCATGGAATTAATTCTAAGGCCACACATCTTCCTTGAACACTAACTTGGTCCATTAACCCTTTTATGGTTCCAAGAATGCACCTAATGAAGGAACACCCATCAAATGAGTGCTAGGCTCCATTCTTTCCTTTCATATATGATTCTTGACTCCTTTTAAGTCTCTTGAAGTCATCACGCAATTGAGACAAAGCACCTAACTACATGTTGCTTCTTTAGGTCATATTATGGAAACCTAAGACACCAATTCATTCTCTAGGCCTCCTAAATTTTTTCCAAGGGTTTCCCCTCATTTTCTTCATCATATATGACTCAAAATGGGCTTGAAAAAATTTAAAACTCTCCCTAGGTTGTCTCATCCCCTCTTGGCCGAGACAATGAAGCATTTGGCCCTCATAGAAGTGTGCTTTATTTCCTTGATGGAGGATGCATATGGGGAGACTTCTAGGGATCTTAGGAGCTCATTCAAACACTTATTTAAGCCTAAGAATTAAGGTATCAAATCAGATTTTGCAAGGAACACTTGAAACCTAGATTTGCTATCTTGAATTTCCATGGTTATTTGTTAATTCCCTTTACATATTCTTATTCTCCACACTCTTTTTCCTAAGATTCACCCTTGGTTCTACCCAAAATTCAAGCCCTCTTGTAGCTTCTCATGTTAGACAAACCAAGGAAGAAGAGGGAAGAGAAGTGGCTGCCATGGGATGGAAGATTTACCTTGTTTTTCTTGTTTTCTTGCTTGATTCTTCCTTTCTTTGGCCTTCTCTCTTCAAATCCGAATTTTTCCTTTTGTTCTTCCCTCAAAATAGATCCATAAATTTCAATAAAACCATAGGAAAGAAAGGAAAATGGAAGAGAAGAGGTTTGCTAAAGAGAAAGCATGAAAAAAACCAAAAAATTTCATACCTTTCTACCTTGGATTTCTCCTTATCTTCTTCTCCCTTTCGTGGGCCTCAAACCCTAGCTCTCTCCTTTGTTTTAGGGCAGAAACAATTGTGTCTAAATGAGTGAGGAGGTGGGGCGCCCTATATATATATAGGTGGGAGGAAGAAAGACTTTTCAAAAATTTCAATTTTGTCATTTTATTTTAGCATTTTCGTTTCTAGTTTGTTTTAGCTCCTTTTTTTAGGACCATTTTTTATTATAAAATTTAGATTCCCAATTTAGTAAAATGCCTTCAGAATCTCTCAAATCGGAGCTAAAAGTTTCCTAAACGAATCCGTCAAAGTTCGAGTCTATCATCGTTGGAAAATGTCCACCAGAGGAGTTTTAATTGTCTCGGGGCTCCCATAGTTTTTAGGGCCTCTAAGAACCACAGAGAATTCAAAAATTTTATTTAAAAAGCCCTCCTGTGATAATTCCAAAATTTGCTTAAAATTACGAAAATGCCATTATGTTTTGTAAGTCTTTCATCAAATTTCATTTTTTCATTCTAGCTCCATTTTTCTTTCCGTTTGAGCCTAGGATTCTTAATTTTAGGAGTCTAAATGCTACTTAAATTTTTTGGGACCTTAACTAATTTATTTCGGGGGACTTGCTTTGAAAATGCACCTATTTTCATTGTTTAATAAAAATCGAATATTACATGAAACACAAATTAGGGGCCTTTGCGAACTTAAATTACCAACCTAATAATAGGTTGATAAGACAAAAGTTTCACAAGGGCAAAGAAAAGATAATATTCTCACAACTTAGAGAAATACTCAGAATAATTCTATTACTTCCAATCTGATTCAAATAGATGCAAAATACATGTATTTATAGTGTAACTTAAACCTATTTACTGGAGGAAAAGTTGAAAACTAACTATATAATCCTAATTGAAAGACCTAAAAATTAGGAATACAAAATCAAATCTTTTTAAAAATAGAAAAGGAAAGATAATCTGCCTAATTAATTCTAATTTTTGTCCAAATACATAAAGCTTCTAAAAGTTAGCATATTAAGCCCATAATATTATTATTTAGGCTTAAATGAGTCAATCTATATATAGCCTTTAGTCCAAACTCTTTAATTTGCAATATTCTAACCCAAATTCACTCTAATAGCTCCATCTTTAGCCCAAATAATGTTGAGGACATTTTGATTAATACTTGAATCAGATTTATCAAAACTCTACTTAGTCTAAATCTTTTAAACAAGTCCACTCAATGCCTTTTAAAGTTTTTTAACCTTCACCCTTGTAATAGGTCCAATTGGAAGACGCAAAGGATCATTTGAAGATTTTGAATTAGTATCTTCATGAACCTGGTTCATATCATAGGGTCTCCTTTACTTAAAATACTAGATCCAATTAAGTCAATATGCTAAATGTTACACTAAGGGTCTCCTTCTGTTTGCATAGCTCTTTTGGCTACTTTGGGTAGTTAATAGTCATTCCCTAATAAGTTGTATTTACCTAGTGGTTTGGTCCACAATATCTAGACCCAATAAACTCTTTTCTCCAAACTCTATCCAACATAGAGGTGACTTACATTTGTTTCCATATAATGCCTTAAATGGAGCCATGTGAATACTAGAATAGTCACACCATATGTAGCTAGCCTTTAATTTGTATCATAAGTAACTAAAAGTATCAATTTTTACAAAAGAATTACTTTTAATAGCAGAATTTATCATTATTAAAAGCCAAAATAATTTATCTTTGGCTAAATGGACCACGTGGACTTACCAAACTCATTTTCCATCCATAATATGTAACATTTGGTTCTTTCACAAATGTGAGGAACATAATATTCGGTTTCCCCGTAAACGCGCAAAACGTACTGGATATAAAAGAAAGTCCCCAGATAAAATGATTTGAGGTCTATTAAAATTAGGGCAATAATCTAGACCTCAAATAATAAGGATCTAAAGCCAAAGGTGCCTTGAAAATGGAGCTAGAATAACCAAATGAAATTTAACAAGAATACAATAGCATTTTTGTAATTTTGAATACTTTTTAGAAAACTCAAAGGAGGAATTTTTAAATAGAAAAAAATGAGTTTCTTAGAGTTCTCAGAGGCCTTAAAAACTATAGGAACCCCCAAAATAGTTAAAACCCCTTTGGTTGACATTTTATGATATCAGTTGACCTGAACTTTGACTGATTCATTCGGGAAGGTTTTGAATCCAAATTAAGTTAAAGAACCTAAATTTTATGATGAAAAAGATGATTCTCAAAAAGGAGTCGAAATGAACGTAAAATAGAAAAGTTAAGAAAAGAGGACAAAGATGAAATTTTTGAAAAGAATTTAAGAAGCTTCCTTATATAAAAAATACATCCTCCTTCCTCCCATTTCCTAACCAACTTTGCTTATGCCTAAGACCAAAGGAGAGACCAGCTCTAAGAGGCATCTAAGATGGGGAAAAGAAAAGGAAGAAAAGCCAAGGAAAAAGGTGAGAAAAGTATGGAATTTCATGGTTCTTCCTTCACAACCTTTGTTCTCCTCCTTCCCCTCTTTCTTTCTATGGTTTCCATAAATGATTTGGGGCTATTTTGAATTTGGTTTAGAGGGAGTAAGATAAAGTTTGAAGGAGAGGACTATACCAAGTGAAAGAGCTTTTGAAACAAGCCTAGAATCAAGGTAACTTTCATTCTTTTCATGCACTTCTTTGTTCATTCTCCTTGGGTGTGTTTCATCCCACTTAGAACCTAGCCAAAAGATCATGAATTCTGGTCCTAGCAAGAGAGAAACATAGGTTTTGGAGTGTGAGAAACAAGTATATGCAAAGAAATCTAATTAAGGTGCATTAGAAATTAAGTTAGCAAAGTTAGGGATTTCGTTGCACCTTGAGATGTAGGAGACTTTTCAAGGATAATTTAGGTTGTCTAAGAGTATGAATGAGTTCACAAGACACCTAAGAAGTCTCCCAAGTGGTAATTACCTAAAGAAAATGAAGCAAACTCCATGAATGCTCCAAGCCTTCATAGTCTCGGCCAAGCAAGGTTAAGGCACCTAGGAAGTGTTTTTGTAATGTCCAATTTTCATTAAACGAAGGAAATAGGCTCGTTTTCAAAGCAATTCCCCCTAAATGAATTACTTAAGGTCCTAAAAAATTTGAATAATATTTTAAACTCTTAAAAATGAGAATTCTAGACTTAAATGGAGAGAAAAATAGAGCTAGAATAAAGAAACAAATTTTGATAAAAATCTTACGAAATGTAATGGCATTTTTGAAATTTTGAGCAATTTTTGGAATTCACACAGGAGGGCTTTTTAAATGGAAGTTTTGAGTTCTTCGAAGTTCTCAGAGGCCCTGAAAATCATGGGAAGCCCTGGGACAATTAAATCCCCTTCGGTGGATGTTTTCCAATGTCGGTGTACCCAAACTTTAATGGATTCTTTTGGGAAGGTTTTAGCTCTAATTTGAGTGATTTTAAAGGCATTTTACTAAATTGGGAACCTAAATTTTATAATGGAAAACACAATTCTTAAAAAGGAGCTAAAATGAATGAGAAACAAAAATGCTCAGAACAAAGGACAAAATGGAAATTTTTGAAAAGTATTTCTTCCTCCCACCTATAAATAGGTAGTGCCCCACTCTTGCACTCACATAACTTCATATTTTTCTGGCCAAATTCAGAGGAGAGAGCTAGGGTTTAGGTGCACCAAAGGGAGAGAAGAAGAAGGAGAAATCAAGACAAAAAGATATGGATTCTTGGAGTTTTCTATGCTTTCTTCCATCCAAACCTCTTCTCCTCCAGTCTCCTTTGTTTCCTTTGATTAAAATGAAGTTTAAAAATCTATTTTAAGGGAGAAATTGAGGGGAAATTTTGGATTTCAAGAGAGGAGCTTGAAGAAGACAAGATTCAAGTGAGAAAAAGCAAGAAAACAAGGTAATTTGTTCTTCCAAGGTTGTTATCCCTTCCTCATCACTCAAGAAACCCTAGAAGGGTTTGATTTTTAGGTAGAAACAAGGGTGATTCTTAGGAAAAAGGGTGTGGAGATTAAGAATATGCAAAGAGAATTAACAAAAAATCATGGAATTTCAAGATGCAATTTCTACGGTTTCAAATGTTCCTTCCAAAATTTGATTTGATCTCTTAATTCCTATGCCTAAATAAGTGTTTGAATGAGCTCCTAAGATCCCTAGAAGTCTTCCCATGTGCTTCCTCCATCAAGAAAACAAAGCAAAGTCCATGAAGAGCAAAACCCTCCATTGTCTCAGCCTAAGGGTGTTAGCATAGCTAGGGATAGTTTTAAATTTTTCTAAGCCCATTTTTGAGTCATATATGATGAATGAATATGAGAGAAAGTCTTGGAAAAAATTTAGGAAGCTTAGAGAATGAGTTAGTGCATTTTTGTTTTATAATATGACTTAAAGAAGCAACATGTAATTAGGCTTTTGGTTTGATTGTGTATGACTCCAAGAAGCAACATGTAGTCAAGAATCATATTTGAAAGGAAATATGGAGCCTATAATTTATTTGAGTGGTGTTGCATTATTAGGTACATTTATGGAACCATAATGAGGTTTATAGATCAAGCTAGTGTCTAAGCAAGTTGTGTGCCTTAGAATTAATTCCATGAACCTAATTGGCTTCCATAAATTGTGTTTAGGCCAAGAGAAATCATCCCCATACCTTTGTGTGTGTGTGGCTGAAGGAGGAAGCGTTGATTTAAGAGAAAAAGTGTGTAGTTGTTTCCAAGGTAGCTCACTCCACCTTCTCTCATGCATGATTGTTTGCTTTACTTATCTTTGAATGTATATATGTGTATTTTAAACCATGAAAAATGTTCTAGCATGAGCTCTTATTCTATGGCACCATGATAATACATTATGTTTTCAAATGATGTTTGTTTTGGTTTGCTTGAGCATGGTAGAGGATGAGCCAAGAACCTTTAAGATTGGTTAAGATAAAGTAAAGAGTCTCCCAAAAGTGATGTTGACTCCCAAAAGCATGGTTGAGTCCAAGAATGTCTTAAAGAATGGGTAAGACAAGTCCAACATCCACAAGTAATTAGGTGAGGCCAATCCACTTGCTTGGCAAGCCTTTGTATGTTATGTATATCTTGCTCAAGTGTTGAAATTACTTCTTGAATGATTATACATATTCATATGCCATGCAATTTTTTAATAAGACTTGTTTTGCTTCTTTTATGTATGATTGAATGGGAGATGAGCTATTGGGATTCTTTGAATCACATTCCCTCCTCTCCAATGTTCTAACATGCTAGGTGACTAAGAGACCAAGATAATGGAAGCCAACCACCTTGAAGATGAGAGCTTTGACAACACAATACATAGTTGTTGTTCGTTAAGGCCATATTAAAGTCTAATGATATAATCCATTGTTGTATATGGTCTATAACCTTTGGGAACATATATAATTATGTTAAGATGTGATTGTAGAAATGAGAGGATATGTTATGTAAATGATAGAATGTAATTTGAGTAAGTATGGTAAATTGTACTTCTTGAAAGTTTGATGCAAGTATGTACAAATGCAAGTGGGATGGCCAAAATGAGATGCATGAGGTTTGAGACCCTTTAGGCAGCTCACAAAAGTCATAATCATACTTTTGGACTTGCCCAGAGGTGCCAAACATTAAGGAAAGACATTTGGACATTTGATATCCTATATGGAGCCAAAATTGACTATAATGGAACCCTATATTACTTTTTATCCAAATGACCTCTTATTCATCTAATATTTGGATAAAATTAGTTCTTGTTAAGATCTTTTTGAAAAGCTAAAGAACAAAATTTTTGGAGATCTACCAGAATATTTGATGTATTTTCAAACTTGGCAAAATTTTAGTTTTGGTCATGTTACTGTTCACTCATGTCTGAAAATAAAATCTATCACACAAGGATCAAATGATGTCCTAATTACCATAAATTTTACATGGAGAAACAAGACATTCCTAGTGAATTATTCAACTAGATGCACCTCATTTGGAGGTTTAGAGAGGGAGATATGAATTTTCAAAGAATCTATCCAGTACCAAGCACTCCAACTGACCTTAAGTATTATTTGATTAAGTTTTGAGGTCTAAGTGTACCTAAAGTGGTCTAGAGTTATTTTTTTCCTCTAGCTAACATCTACAGATTTCCATATTGGTATCATTTGAATTGATTGATTTTTGTGGAATTAATTGGACATTTTTGAAATTTACTGAAGAATTTTGTGATAGAAACAGTGAACAGCCAGGACCTCTTATCCATTTTGAATGTCAAACATCTTTTGTGTTGTGTTCATGATCTAGACATATTTTTACATAGACATGTGTAGCTTTCCAAAATGACTAAGAATGCATGCTTTTGATTTTTCCCAAAATTAGGTATGATTTTTCAAAGTTTGTGACAGAAATGCAATATTTTTGGCTGAAAATGAAACGTTGAATTTTATGTATCCCTTTGGTTTCCACAAGTTATAGGCCACTTTTTATGATGAAAATGAGTTGTATCCATGCAATTAAAT
>JAIUCV010003676.1:0-20143 GCA_026724425.1 Erythrophleum ivorense
TAGTAATTTAATCTTAGGGATTAATAAAGTCTAATTAATTTTCTTAAGGTCACATAATTAATTTCCACTCATTCTCATAAAAAACCCATAATTAAAAATTATTTTCTTTAATAATTACCAATTTATTTAATTGCCCAAAAAATCCCTAATTTATTTATTTTTCTTTAATAATCCATATTAAATAATCTTGCAATGTTACATTCTTCCTACCTTTTAAGGATTTTATTCTCAAAATTAGCATATCCTATACAAACAATGCTGGATAGTCCTTCCTTATCACCTCTTCAGTCTCCCAAGTGCCTTGCCTGGAGTTAACCCCTTCCAAACCACTATATCAATGGGATATTCTTATTGTGTAACTACTTGGTATCTCTAGTCCTTTAAGCTTCAGCCATGTAAGATAGATTGTTTGGTAGATGCATAAATTCTTAAGGTCATATTATGCTCGTGTTATGTCATACCATATTATATCACTCATCTCATATCATTTCTAGGCTCATTTCCTTGGATTACACAAAATTTCCAAAGAAAAGCCATTGAAATAATTAATTAAATTGCATTACGTCAAGGTTCAAAATTTTACCTCGCATCTTAGGGATCCCATGAATTTACTAACAACATTCTTTATTTATTTTCAATCCATGCAAATCATTAACATCTCAAAACTTTGCATAAACCACGGATCAAAAGTTAAAAACCAAAAATATTTACATTTTGCCTCGGGTTAGAATTTTAGTTTTCTACAAGAAACTTTGAAAAATCATAACTAAATCTAAAAAATCGAAATCAAGCAATCTATAGTTTTTTGGAAAGCTCTAGATGTTAACATTACATAAAAATAACTTCAAGCTATGAAATGCTTATCTGGACCATGTTTGACAATCGACAAGGCACAAAGGTTGAACTATTTATAAATACTGATACAACTTACTGATATAAATATAAAAATTCATAACTAATTCCACAAAAATCTAATCCAGGAAAACTATACTAATTTGGAAAGTTACAGATGTTAATTAAAGGAAAAAATAGTTCTAAACCAATTCAAAAGTATCCAGACCCTAAAAATTGATGAAATAGTGTTAAGGGTCTGACTGTGCATTTAGAATAAAATAGAAATTTCAAAAATTCATATATCCCTCTTTAGACATTCAAATGAGGTGCTTCTAGTTGTAACAAGTTACTGGGAAGGTCTAGTTTCTCTTTATAAAATTTTACTGCAATTGGACATCGTTTGCCCCATGAATGATTTAGGATCAATTTTCAGATCATATGAACGGTACTAGTGCCAAAATTAGAAACTTGCCAACTTTAAAAATTCACCAAAAATTCCACAGACTTCTAAATATTTTACGCTTTAGCTTTCTAAAAATATCTTAATAAGCTCTAGATGTATGCCAAGTTTCATGCTAAGAAGAGTTCATTTGGATAGTTTGTACCACAACTTACCAAAGTGGTCAATTTTGGTTCCCATAATGCATCAACTTAGTCCAAATGGCTTCTATTATAGTTTGGTACCTCTTGGGCAAGTTTAAAACCTTGAATACAACTTATATGAATTGCCCAAATGATCCCAAAACTCATGCATCTCATCTTGGCCATTCCACATCCAATAATACACTAATGCATACATGTCACCAAGTGACCAAATTGCACATTCACATTAATTTTGTACCAAAAGTGGTTCATATATCTTTCATACATGCTATTACATTTGCTCATTGGTCTACAAATCAAAAATAATATGTACATAAGTATTTTGACATTCCTACTGACTTTAAGATTATATAAGCTACATTATTGTCAAAATAATGCTATTCATGCTTCATTGCCTCTATTCCTTGGTCTTGAGTTCCACTTAAATCATATGAGATAGGAAAGGGAAAGGGATGAGATTCATGGAATCTTAATAGCTTTTTTCCCCTTCAATCACATATAAAAATGCAAACCCAAGTATAAAAATGCATGTATAGACATTATGGAATTTGTGATCATTCATGGAATATTTCTTGCATTCAAGAAGTTTCGCAAATCTTACATAGACTTGCTAATCAAGTGGTTTGGCCTCACCTATTCTCTTTATGGATTTTAGACTTGCCTTCCCACTTTCTTAAAGCATCTTAAGTAAGCCTTATTCTTGGGGGACTCTTAACTTTGTTTCAACTATTCTTAAAGGTTCTTGGCTTATCCTCACTATGGCTAGAGGGTTCTTGGCTTCATCACACTCAAGTAAACCAAAGCAAGTTCACAAAGTATCATTTGAAAACATAATATAACATCATGGTATCATGGCATATAAATTCATGCCAAGACATTTCTCATGGTTTAAAACATACCTACACATATTCAAGACAAGGTAAACATCCACTCATGCATAAGAGAAAGAAGAGAGAGCTACCTTTGTTGCAACAACACACTATCCCTTTTAGAAATGCACTCCCTTCCTCAGCCACACACTCATAATGATGTGAGGCTTGGTTCCTTTGACCTAAACACAATATATGGAAGCCAATTAAGCTATTGAAATTACTCCTAGGGTTACACATCTTCTTTAAATATTAACTTGGTCTAATTGCTCTTTTATGGTTCCAAAATATTAACTTGGTCTATTTCTTGGCTCCATTTTTTTTCCTTCCATTTATGATTTTTGACCCCATTTAAACCTCTTGAAGCCATCATACAATTAAAACAAGGAGCCTAACTAGGTGTTGCTTCTTTAAGCCATAATATGGAACCTATAACTACATTTTGTTATCCATGACTTCTAAAATTTTTCAAGGCTTCCTTTTATCCCCTCCCATTATATATGACTCAAAATTAAGCTTGGAACAAATTAAAACTACCCCTAGGTGCCTTAACTACTTTAGGCCGAGACATAGCTTCTATTTAGCACTCTTGGAGTTTCTTTGGCTTTTTTGATGGAAGAAGCATGTGGAGAGGTTCCTAAGGGTCTTTAAAGCTCATGCAAACATCTATTTAAACCTAGGAACTCTTACATCAAAACATATTTTTGGTGGAACACTTGAAACCATAATTTGCTATCTTAAAATCTAATGGCTATTTGATTGTTTTCTTTACATATTCTTGTTCTTCTCCCTCATTTTCCTAAGATTCACTCTTGGTTTGATTAGAAATCCAACCCCTCTTAGCTGGTCTTAGGTGGGGTGAAATATATACAAGAGAAGGGAATGGAAGAAGAAGCTTAAAACATCATAAATTACCTTAGATTCTTGTTTTCCTTGGCTTCTTCTTCATTTGGTTGGACTTCTTCCTTGAATTTCAAAATTTTCACCTCTATTCTACCCCTCAATACAAACCCAAAAACATAATCAAACCCATGAGAATAAAGAGGAGAAGAAGGAAGAGCAACTTGCTAAAGAGAAAGCTTGAATTTTCATAGAATTTCCTACATTTTCTTGGCTTTTTCTCCCTTCAAAATCTCCTTTCTTTGTGCACCTAAGAGCTATCTTCTTTCTCTAGTTTGGGGGTATAAACAAGTCATGGAAATGATGAGGAGAAGAAATGTGAAACTTAAAGAGGTTTCAAGAAACTTCCACATTTTAAGAAATTTCAATTTTATCCTTTTGTCTTGGCATTTTCATTTTAGCTCCCTTTTTAGAACCTTTTTTTCATCATAAAATTTAAGTTCCCAATTTTATAAAATATCTTTTGAATCACTCAAATCGGAGCTAAAATCTTCCCAAACGAATTAGTCAAAGTTCGAGTTAATTGATATTGAAAAACATACACCGGAGGGACTTTAACTGTCTCAATACTTCTTATAGTTTTCAAGGTCTCTGAGAACTCTGAGCAACTCAAAATTTTCATTCAAGAAGTTATTCTATGAGTTTTCCAAAAATTACGCATAATTATGAAAATGCCATTACGTTTTGTCAATGTTTCGTTAAAATTTATTTTTTCATTCTAACTCTATTTTTCTTTCTGTTTGAGTTTGGGATTCTCATTTTTAGGAGTCTAAAATGCTACTTAAACTTTTTGGGATCTTGGTTAGCTCATTACAGGGGACTTACTTTGAAAACGCATTTAATCCTATCATTTTACGAAAATAAGATATTACATGCTAAATAAGTCTTGATTGAATTCCACGAGATTCCTTATACAACCATATTCAAGGTTCTTAGTCAAAACGAATCATGATTCCTTCACCTTCTAGGTCTCCTAGGAATCTTAAGGTAGTAAACTTTGGTCCAGTTTTTCTTCCTTTCTAACTTTCAACCAATCAAGGAGACAATTTCTAAATGTTCATCTCAAATTTAATTAAAAAGGGTAATATCAATAGCTAAGTGAGGAATTTCACTTACTAAATTCAAGTTTTTTGTCCCTCTTTTTTTTTCATAATTATCTATTAAGTCTTACAATTTAGTTCCTTTTACAAGGTTATCTTATTACATACCTATGTAGGATATCTAACTCTCCTAGTAAGGGCATTAGATGACACTATGGGTTAATCATCTCTTAGAATGTTATATTTCTTATTTCTTCTTCTAATAGTATTGTTGTCTCTCATCTGTGTGAGTCTCTTATCTTTACTCAACTATAAATTTTTGTCCTAACTCTCGGTGATCTACCTTTTTCTATCACACATAACCTAAGTAAAATTTTTAAGACCAGTATAAAGACTAACGTGGTTATGAACCTATTAAAAAGTCATTAGGTAATCTAATGCCTTCATTTCAACATATCCATTATTAAGTGTAGACTTTAGGGTTTATGCTATGTTTTTAGTTCATTTATCATTTCAAGGGCAATAATGGAGCATCTAGGACATCGTGAGAATCCTTTAAGTCTTAAGGAATAAATTTTCTAGAATTTCAATAGACTATGGCTCGAGTAGATGTCTCATTAGATTCTATAATTACCATAATTTACACTAGGTTGATTTGTCTAACACATTGATAATTTTTAATCCAGGAAAGTGGTTTATTTTAGATTGTCCATCATGCTTAAGTGATGTAAAGCTTGGAAAAATCCTCAAGAATTCATCCAACATCTGTAGTGATATCATTGAAATTCCATGCATATATTTCCAAGGTTAAAATAGTTTAGCGAGTTCTAGGTGTCCTATCTTAAGTCTTAGTTATAATAGATATTTAGCTACTTACTTAGTGACATCTATCTTTGTTCCAAGCCAACTAAAAACTTATATCCATCCTCATTTATGCTTTGATCATGGTATTATCGCTAGAGTTTGTATAACCTGTCAAGTATGCCACTAATTTTTTTTTTCAAAGTGTGCTAAATTGTCTAGCTTTTCTTTTTAAGACTAAACTTCCATTCTTACTTAAGAAACCTACTCTGATATGGGCATATTCAGTTAGTCTTCTAAATCATTTTAAGTCTTGTCTCTTTTGCATGTGACTCTAGGGGTTAGGATGATAAGATATAAAAGCCCAATAGATCCTTTCCTTCTCAATGTTCCCTAATCATGATTAAGTTTAGGTAATGATTTTCTATGAGAAGTTTCAACTATCCTTTATGTCTCGTGCTCTTTTTCTCTTAGCCGTTTATCATCCTTAAACTCCCAGGATCATGGTTTTATTTGGTTGCATTGCCATATTGACATACTTTCTAGCCCCATCTTTAAGGACATCATTTTGGGTCAAACATTTTTTTTTATTTTTCATTTTGGGTCAAAGTAGACTGGATGCTAGTCAATCTTTTAACCTTAGATACTAACTCTAAAGTCATTACTACATCATTTACAACACTAAAGCTAGCAATATTAGGTTTAAGTATTATGTCTTATCATAACAAGCAAGTTTATCTCAACTATGAACACATCTGTCACTCCATGACTTATAGCCCTTTAAACACTTATACAACTAAAGAAGTCCATGGTTCCCTTCCAAACGAGTTAACATAAACAAAGTCTCCTCTTTGTCCACTACAAAAGGCACTACTTAGCTTAGATTAACATCAATTTAGTAGTCAAAGCTCATTTGACATGTAAAGTGTAACATACCTTAATAGGCCTTTTGCACCAAAGTGCCTTAAATATGATTTTTACACTCTTTGAGTGTATATTGCACATGGATTGCCTTTATGAACCACTCAAACTCACGTTAATAGTAGTATGAGTAGATTGAGTTACATTGGGAAGCAATGTATAAGTATTATTTGTTTCATGCAACTCATCCTTCTTACTTTGATAAGAATTTGAGGTTCCCATTACCATAATTCCTTTTTTATGAACTTTCCTACCTATTTACTTAACCACTACTAACCCTATCGAGTTTACTATATAAAAGCCTTAAGGGTTATACCTACACTAGGTAATTAGTCTATCACATACTCTACTTTTCATATTAAGCAAGGATAACCTTTCTCCTAAGGGAAAGCCTCCAAGGTATTATGTTTGCCTACACCTAACCTCTAAGGTTGCTACTTTTTGTTAGATAAGGGACCCCATAATTCCAATGATTCTCTATTTGTATTCTATGTAAATACTGTAAAAACTAGTTCACTTTCATCAATAGTCACTGTAGGATAGGCTAAAGTCTCAATTTCAATGATTATCATCTAGTGAGTAAAGACGTATTACTTATAATCAAGTGGCTACACTTCTAGTTAGCTTGAACTAACTACATCAGTTGGGACTTTTAGGGTTATAAAACCTTGACTATTTGGACCTTTGATACATATCAGATTCTAAACTCATTACAAATCATTTGTTTGCTAAACACTAGCTTACTATGTACTAATTTCAAGTTCTAGTTAGCTAGCTCACATCCTAATTAATTAGAAGTTTTGATAGGTTTATTCTAACTCCTACGAAAGCTTGTATCAAAGACTCTTTTGGGTTATAGAAACATTATAAAATAGGATAACACTTTTTAGATCCAGTCTTAGAGGTTGTGACTACGTCACTTAAGGATTTTATGAATAAAAGGTACCATTTATAGCCTAGCCTATGCAAGGAGTTATCAACATATATATACTTCTCCATTTTCCTTTTTCTTTCTAAAATGCAATCCATAACCATGTTGCCCTTATAAAAGTAGCTAGGTCAATTACTCTGTCTCAATATGTAACATGTATAATATCATGCATTCTATAAATTTACCAATCAAAATTTACCACTACAAAATCATAATATTAATTCCTTAATACCAATGGTTCTAAGCTAGATGGAATATTCCACATAATGATTTAACTTTAGACTCCTTCTCATCATTATAATTAGAATCAGATCAGACATTTACACCTGTTTTGCTCCTATTACAAGAACTTTGTTTCCCTTTTAACCCTTAGCACCTTTAAGAACATATTTGTTATAATAGGTGATTTAAAAAACATAACCCATATAGTTGAGTCTTACTACTTAATAAAAGTCTCTTAGTAACATCCTACTATATCAATTCACTTGAAGTACAAAAACATATATGAGATGGTTCGTACAATTAGTTAATCCTCTGAGCTAACATTATGCAAAATATGCATAATGATTGCCAAGTATCTAACTATGATTTTAACTTGGAGTAAGGTTTTCTTGAACCATTACTCTGATTAAAAAAAATTATTCCACAAATTATCTAACTTATAGATTAAAATCAAGAATTTATCTGATCTAAATAGTAATACAACTGTAAAGAACAAAAAATGTGAACAAATTAAAACTTTCATTATAAAGTTATTAAGCTCATTGCCCTCCATAATATTACATTCCATTACATAACTATTAAGAATAGAATACTTCCTTAAAGCACCCTATTAAAACCTTAAGATACTTGCCTAAGACTCTCAATTAAAACCCTTGCTTAGAACATACCTAAAACCCTATTAAAACCATCACATACTCTTAGCATGCATGATATCACGACATCAAATGGCCATGCCATGTTGTGCCTTGTATAGAGGCAAATAGAGTGCAAAGTCTTTGCCTTTATTGGAATGATGTCACAATGCCTTAAGTGCCATGTTGTGACATTGTAACGAATGATAAATTTCGTAAAACGATCAAATGAGTCATATAAAGGCAAGTCCCTTGAAATGAGCTAGATAATTTTATGAAAAATTTAGAAAGTGTCCTAGACTCCTAAAAATAATAATCCTAAGCTTAGACAAAAAGAAAAATGGAGCTAGGGTGGTGAAATAAAATTGTGACGAAAACTAATAAAGTGTAGTGGCATTTTCATAAATGTGTAATTTTTGAAAAAACTCATAGGAGGGCTTTTTAAATGGAAAAATTGAGTTGCCTAGGGTTCTTAGAGGCCTAAAAAACTATGGGAAGCCCTGGGACTAGTAAAACCCCTCCGGTGTACATTTTCTAATGGCGGTGAACTTATGACGAATTCGTTTGGGAAGGTTTTATCTCCAATTTGAGTGATTCTAAAGGCATTTTATTAATAGTGTCCTAGACTTCTAGAAATAATAATCCTAGGCTCAGACAAAAAGAAAAACGAAGCTAGGGCGATGAAATAAAATTGTGACGAAAACTAATAAAGCGTAGTGGCATTTTCGTAAATATGTGTAATTTTTGGAAAAACTCATAGGAGGGCTTTTTAAATGGAAAAATTGAGTTGCCTAGGGTTCTCAGAGGCCCAAAAAATCATAGAAAGCCTTGGGATTAATAAAACCCCTCTGGTGTATATTTTTTAATGGCGATGAGTTTAAACTTTGACGAATTCGTTCGGGAAGGTTTTATCTCTAATTTGAGTGATTCCAAAGGCATTTTATTAAATTGGGAATCTAAATTTTATTATAGAAAAGATGGTTCTAAAAAAGATCTAAAACGAAGTTAAAACAAAATTGTCATTATAAAGGGACGAAATTAAAATTTTTGAAAAAAGTTGCTTCTTGAATGCTCTATACACTTCATACCCTTTTTCCCCTCTTATTTAGGTCAACTTCCTTTGCCCAAAAAATAGAAAAAAGACTAGATCTCTTAGGCACACCAGAAAAAGCAAGAAAAAGGTAAGAAATTTTACGGATATTCATGCTCCTTCTTTTTCCAATCTTGTTCCTCTCTTTCCAAGTTTTCTTTCTATGGTTTTATTGAATGGAATGGTCCTATTTTGAGGCCAAAACAAAGAGGAAGGGTTCAAAAATTTAGAGAAGCATCCAAGCAAAGGAAGAAACATCAAAGGGGAGCTAGGAATCTAAGGTACTTTTTATTTCTTGTTGTTTCTTCTCCTTACTTTCTCTTGATGTATATTTTGGCCTAAACCAAAACTATATAGGGGAGGGTTTTTTGTCCAAAAATAAGAGAGAAACTAAGGTTTTAGACTATGGGGAAGTAGGACATGTCAAGAAATTGTAAGAAAAACTAATAGAATTCAAGTTAGCAAAGTGTAAAGTTCTTGAAGGGTTTGTAAAATCTGTTTTGATTCATGAATTTTCTAGGCTATATAAGTATTTAATTGAGCTCTTAAGACCTCTAAGAAGCCTCCCAAATGGCTCTTTCATCAAGGAAGAATCAAGAAGCTCATGAACTCCCATTCCTCCCACTATCTCGGCCTAGGCTAGTTAATTAGGTTAGGATGTGTTTTAATTTGTTTTAGCCTAGGTTTGGGACTTCATATGATGGGAGAAGGTTGGAAGAACCCTCAGGAAAAATTTATGAGCCATGGTTTGTGAGATGAGACAATGGTATCCATAATGAAGCTTTATGAAGCAACAAGTATTTAGGCTTGTACAAGTGAGTGTGTGATGGTTTTAAGGACCTCGAATGAGGTCAAGAAGCCTAGAAATGAAAAGAGAATGAAGCCTAGAACTTGAATCGTAAGGGTTGCTTCAATAGGCCATTTATGAAATCATTATGTAACCTATGGAATCATTTATTTTTCTAAGAAAAATTATAGTGTCTTGGCTTGCTTCAAGAGTATAATTTTGTGCTATTTATGATATTTAGGCCAAGAGAACATCAACCCACCTAGGTGTGCTTGTGGGACCGAAAAAAGGAAGGAGAAAGACTAAGAAAAGCTTGCATAAGTTCAAGGTAGCTCTCCACCTTATTCTCCTTGCATTCTTGTATGTATATATGTCATTGTATGTTTATATGTGCTTTTATGATTTGATAACATGCCACTTGATGTTTTGATATTGCATTGGTACCAATGTGTTGTCTTGAATATTATTGATTGTGGAAATAGCTTATAAGGGTGAGGTGATGCCAAAAGTCCTTAAATGTGAGTGAGGAGATGCCAAAAGTCTTATGGCATGAGTGAGACAAGGCCAAAAGTCTCTTAGATGGGTGAGGCCAAGTCAAAAGTCCTTAGGCCAAGGGTGAGGCAAATCCAAAAGTCCTAAAAATGGGGTAAGGCAAAACCAAAAGTCACTAGAGCATGTTTTTGAACTTAGTGTGAATTGGTAGCATGGAAATTGTGACCTGGCATGTTTTATGGTTGTCTTACCTTCCATACTTATGCTTTGATATGTATATACCATGAATGTGTGTGTGAATGGGTGTGTGAACTATTGAAATTCTAGGAATCTCATTCCCTTTCCTTCCTTCATCTTAATATGTCTAAGTGGAACTCATGAAGCAAGGAATGCAAGCCAATGATCTTAAGAGATCAAACTTGAACCATTATACTTCTTTTGTATTTAAATATCAAAGTGAATTTGTACGTATTATTTTTGGATTGTAAACCTTTGACCAAGTGTAATATTATGTATGGACATATATGGCACAAAATCAATGCAAATGAGAAACTTGACACTTGATGGCATGTATGTATTAGTGTATTCTTGAGTGTGGAATAACCAAAATAGGATGCATGAGATTTGGGACCATTTGGGTAGATCATATAAGTTGTATTCATACTTTCATACTTGCCCAAGAGGTGCAAAACACCAAAGAAAGCCATATGGACCAAGTGGACACCTTTTATGGCGTAAATTTGACCATAATGGTGAGCTATAGCACAATCCATCCCAATGAACTCTTCTTGGTTTGAAATTTGGCATGCCTTTAGATCTTGCTAAGATATTTTTGGAAAGTTAAAGTGGATAATATTTGGAGGTTTACAGAATTTTTGGCAAATTTTTGAAGTTGGCAATTTTTCTGGTTTTAGCTCTAGTACTGTTTATTTGGTCTGAAAATTGATTTCTATCATTCATGAGGAAAACGATGTCCAATTGCTGTGAAATTTTATAGGGAGAAACTAGACATTCCCAGTGACTTGTGCCAACTAGAAACACCTCAATTGGAAGTTTAGAAAGGGAGATGAATTTTTGAATTTTCTATTCTGTTCTAGGTGCATGGGATTTAAGTGCTCTTAGATCAATCTAGAACTATTTTTTCCCTCTATCTAACATTCACATCTTTCCAAATTGGTATAATTTGCATGAATTAGATTTTTTTGGAATTAATTATATATTTTCAAATTTTATATCAGTAAGCTGTATCAATAATTCTATACAGCCCTACCTTTGTGTCTTTTCTATTGTCAAACATAGTCCAAATGATGTATTCATGTCTTGAAATTATCTTAGACTAAATTTAACACTCAGCTTTCCAAGAAGCTATGGTTGAGTTGATTTCAATTTTTTTAGATTTAGTTATGATTTTTCAAAGTTGCCTCAAAAAGTTGCCACTATAGAATCCGAAAAGAATAAGTTAATTTTGGAGATTTTGATCTTGAACCCATGGATTATGTGACATGTTGGAATATTTGTAACTTGTATAAGTGGTAAATGATTGGAGAATATTGTTGGAAAGTTCATGGGACCTATGTAACATGAATTGAAAATTTGAACCCTGACGTAACAAGATAAAACCCATTATTTTAATGCATTTTTCTTGGACTTTCTTTGAGAATGTAGGCAAGTCACCCTGAATGAAGGAATATGACACTAGAATTATTATGGTATCATAGACATTGCAACCTTTACAATGTTTCCCTAGGGAAAAATGCACATAGTGTCATGGCATCCCTAGTACAGAAAGTATCAAAACTAGGAATTATAGCAAGATTCAAACCATACAAAAGCCAACTTACTCTTAGCTTAAATAAATGAGTACAAGCACCTTATATGGCTTTAGATATGGTCTCTAATGACATATAGATTTAAAGACAAGTGATCATACACCAACCAACACCTACAAGGTTAAATTCAAGCTCAAAATCCCAAAAAAAAAAAAATACATACATATGATATCATATTAAAACAATGAGAACACAAAAAAAAAAAGACATATAAACCAATTTGTTACATAACAAAAATCACTATTACTTAACCATTTGAGTCTAAATTAAGCCTAACAAGTTTCAAATGCTAAATGGAAATGTCCTTAACCCTTGGAACCTCAAAACATCTGCTAACTAAAAATTGGACCTTGTGACTTCCTTAAATCAATAGCTCACAACCAATAACTATCCCACCAATGTTTCCTAAATCAACATCAACCAATCTTAAAAGAAATTCTAAGTGACCAACAAAATAGTGATAAAACATTCAATAGTACTATTCAAACTAAAAAAGTCATGCATGTATATAAACAATCATTATCACAAGTTAATTCAAATTATATAATAATTACATGTGAGATCCCTTTTACAAAAGAAATGTAGTATCATCTAAAATCCTATTCGTAATCATCACATGTACATCTTCCAAAATATAAGATTCTACAATTCACATACGTTATAGTCCCAAAAATAACCACTTGTACTACTATTAACTTTTACACTTGGCAATACATGATACAATGTGGCATAACAACAAATTAAGGGACAATTACATAAGGATTATTATTTCTTAGCTATACAAACCCATTTAGACAAGGCATAGAGCATTACAGAAGGTGGGACAGCTTGAGGAAGGAAATGTCAGCTTTTGTTAACTTCTCCTTATTGCCAAGAGGTCTTGTACATGAAAATATTAATCTACAATGAGGGTAAGATATAAAATCTTAGTAATCAATAGGCAAAATACCATTCACATATATATAGAAATATGAATGCTAATGCTTTACATGTGAAAATCATGAAACATGCCCTGCTTAAAAGAATTGATTAAATGAGTTAGACTACAATGCCATTATTATCTCATACCAAAAAAGGGTGTTTGTATGTTTGAAGGTGGGATGGCTCGAGGAAGAAAATCATCGGGTTCTGTTAAGTTTTACTTATTACCAAGAGGTCTTACACCTAAAAATGTTAGCCTACAATAAGAATGAGATATAAAATCTTAGTAATTAATCGGTAAATACCATTCACATATATATAGAAATATTAATGCTAATGCTCTACATATGAAAATCATGAAACATTACAAAAAATTTAACTTTTAGTGGTGACTAAAGTCGCTACTAAAAGTCATTATGTTTCCACTAATTAGTTTTAGTGACAACACCTAGTCTACCATATTACTTTAGTAACACTAAATTTTTTGGTAGTGAAAAAAGCTCGTTACTAAACATTGATGCTAAAAGTACATCGTAGCAAAAGTTGGTGCCATTAAAACTATATAATGGTGACCAAAATTGCCACTAAAGCATAATACAATTTAAATTGGACAAAGATCACCACTAATTAGTTTTGATAATTAGTAATTGAATTTCTTCCTCGTGGAAACAATACTATACTTACTAATTTATTACCTGTAGTAATTATATACTTGTGAAATCGTTTACAATAAGTTTTTGGTATTATTGTCAAGGAAGGTAATTTAATACCAATTGAAAGACTTTTCTTATTAATCTAGATATTTTGTTTCTCCTTAATTTCTTTTGTTTTCTTAATTTATGACTTGGTTTATCTATAGTTTCCTCTCTTTAGGTATTTTAGCATTATAAGTCACTCATTTAATGTTATTCTTTTAAAGCCTGAATCTAAATCAAAATGCATCCTTCTTGCTAGATACAATCAAGAAGATGTTCTACATGAACCTCGATGAATAAATTAATAAGAGGACCTCATAAAAGATATACCTTAACAAATCAGAGCTACTCCTAATCATCATCATTGACCAATATTAGACTATGCCATACTAGATGCATATGTTGAATAATAGTATTATTAGCTTAACAATTACAACTAACAACTTTGAGATTAAATCATGCATGATCCAAATGATTCAATAGAATAAGTTTGGTAACAGAGTTCTGGAAGATCCCAATGCATATTTGACTAGATTTATGAGAATTTGTGATACCATTAAGTGAATAGGGTTTTCACTTATGTAACTTGACTCAAATTGTTTCCATTCTCTCTTAGGGATAAGGTAGTATTATGGCATGACTGTATGCCTATCCTATCTTTTTGAACATGGGATGAACTTTCATGGGTATTCTTAGCAAAATATTTTCCACTAAGCAAAATAGTAAGATTAAGGAATAATAGTCAGAACATCTTTCAATGTAATGAGGAATCTCTACATGAAGCTTAAGAGAGATTTAAGGATTTGCAGAGGTGTTACCCACATTATTGTATTTAAGACTAGATGCTTGCATATATCTTCTATAATGGGTTGGAGTAATTCCTCAGAGTCAATTTAGATGTTATGGCTGGAAGATCCATATTAGCCCTTAATGCTGATAAGGTAGTTGATATTATTGAAGAGCTGGCTGTAAACCACTATAATTAGACAAGTGAAAGACATAGAAAAATAGGTAGTGTTATGGAAATGGAGACCATTCATGCATTGAACAACAAAATTGATTCTAAGTTTGATATGTTTATGAAGAGGTTTAATCAAATGAATGTTAATGCAGTCTCAAATTCTCCATTATACTCAGGCTGCATGATCATCCATATAGTGGCTACTAAAATAACTCTTTGGGATCTTAAGTGTTTGAACATGTGTAGTATGTCTCTAACAAGTTTAAACCATAAAATAACCTTCATTTAACTACTTACAATCTTGAATGGTGCAACCATCTTAACTTGTTTTGGGAAAATTAGAACTACAATCATACAAGGAATTTAGGAAATCAAGGTGTACCATCTAGATAAACTTTTTAGCCTAGAAATAATGGGATTCAATTTTAGAATGAAAACAAGAAAGGATATGAAGTTGCATTTGAAAAATTATACAATGTACCTTTTGAAATATTTAAGAAGTTAGAATCCAAGTTGGATCAGCTAGCGAGACATAATAAAAATTAGGAAATGGAATTGAGCCAATTGGCTGGATTGTCCAATACTAGGTCAAGGCCACTTGCTTAGCAAAATTGAGGTTAATCCTAAAGAGTAATATAAGGCAGTTACATTAAGAAGTGGGAAAAAATTGTCCAAGACTTTTGCTCATACTAAGCATTTGATTGAGTAGGATGATGTGGTTAAGGGGATACCAGATAACACTCCCATTTAGATTGGAGATGAAGAGAATACTATTAACCCCTCAACATTAGCATCAGTCAAGATATATATGCCTTTTATTTCATTTTCTTAAGGGTTGAAATAGTAACTTGATAAATTTCTGAATATTTTTAGATAGATTCATATAAATAAACATTTTGCAAATGCAATATCTCAAATGCCAATTTATGTGAAATTTCTTAAGTAGATCTTGTCAAGCAAGAGAAAGTTGGAGGATTACGCTACTATTGCACTCACTAAGGAATGTAATGCTATCATCTAGAAAAAGTTACCGCCAAAATTGGTTGATCTAAGGAGTTTCTTTATTCCCTATTACTGATGATGTCTTTCTTAATAACACATTATATGATCTAAGAGTTAGCATGAGTCTGATGTCAATGTCTATTTATAGGAGACTTGGCTTAAGCTAATTAAAGCCTATAAATATGACATTGTAACTAATAAACAAATCAGTTAAATGACTAGAAGGAGTGTTAGAAAATGCCTTGGTGATGGTGAAGAAATTTCATCTCTCATTGGATTTTATAGTTTTTGATATAGATGAAGACATATCAATGCCATTGATTTTGGGTTGGTCATTCTTAGCAATAGCAATGTTAATATTGATGTAAGAAATGGAACAATAATTAGGATAAAGCAATTAAATTTAAGGTATTCAAAGGTATGAAAAACCCATCATCCAAAGAAGAGTGTCATAGACTGGATATTGGTGACAAATTACCAAAGAAGACATAATGCAAAAAGTTCTTAAGGGAATTCCTTAAAGTGTATCCATTGCATGCTACAACCTTCAAGGACAAAGATAAAGGTGTCAATATGAAAAGGAATAAATCTCCAAGTGTATTAAAAAATACTAGATAGAAATTAAAGCTTTATTTAGTTTGAAAGTGAGGAAAGAAAATGGCTGCTACAACTTAGGCATCCTTGAACCTTGAGGAACTCTGAAAGTCAAACTAATGACTCTATATTAGAATTATTTATTTTCCCTTGTCCTCATATTTAGTTTATTTTGTTATGCTTTAGTTTGCATATGGTTTTGTTTTTAATTTTTGCTTTTTATTTTGTTAGGTATCGTGTTTATTTGGTTGGCTAATGGTGGAAGTTGCAAATGTTTCTTGATGACATCCTTAACTTCAAGGAGTTTCCTATCGTACTTTATTATGTTTGTATGTTGCATTTTGGTCTCCATATCTTGAATTCATTTGAGGACAAGTGTCATGCTAAATTTGGGGCACTACCATTGTAAATTAATTAGAAGATTGTGGATAAATTTTAGTTTGTCCATAGATCATTGAGTTGGGTTGATGAATACACATATTTGAATTTTTGAGTTACTTATTTTAAAGTTTTTTGGTATTTGGTAATGGGTTAATTTATCTAGAGTGTTTAAATTCTTGGAATGTCATAGTAATAGTGGACACAAGCTAATTGTATGTGTAACACCTTCATTAATTAGCTCTTCTTTAGCTATTATAGTTCATCAATAAGTCCATTTACTTATATGGGTAAAATACTAAATTCAAAAACTATCTTTATCCATAGTTCTATGTTATTCTAGTTTAGCAGATAAAGCATTGGTAATCCTTTATAACCAATTTACCTTAACAAATAAAAATTAAAAACTCACTTTACCTTTAAAAAAAAAAATTGGCAAAGTTTTCCCTTATAAAATCAGTTATCCAGACCAAATAAATGATTACATTTCAGATCAGAACTCACAAACGTGGAAAATAAATATAATAGTAATATCAAATAATACTATCTAGACATACATAATCATTTGCTACTAACAACTTAAACTGGAGTTACATCACTATTAACTTTATACTATTTCATATATTGCATCACTAAGAAAGTAAAACTTGACACATATATTCATAGTAATATTACAACAGAATCATATATATATATATATATATATATGATTTATATTGTTTTCTAATTTTTGACATCTTCTTGTTTCTTTCCCTTTGCTAGCACTAGTATTCCACTTGGCATTGGTTAGTGGGAAAGATAGAAATAGGGGTGAGATTTGGGAGAATCTCATTAGTTAATTTAAACTAAATCAATGCATATAAGAATGTTATGAGGAAATGCAATGCATGTGGTATAAACATGTGATTCTTATACATTATAAAACTCCAATACAACTTTTAGGATGAAAACTTATTTCATAACAAGCCATGGAATCTCAACATACTAGATAGGCTCAACTTAGCTCAACTCAGGATCAAGGAAGATCTACTATGCTTAATTCCCTAACATGGGAGGTAGGAGCCAAAAACATATCAACTCAAGCATAAATCTCATAATGGAAAGCATAACTCAATAATATATCAAATAACAATACATACAAGTATCTTAACTCAATCAAGCATTCAAATGCATGTAAGATAGGAAAATAAAGTTACCTTAAATAGGTGAAAGGAAGTCAATAAAACCTCTAACCTTCCTACTCTTTTTGTCGATCTGTTTCCTTTTCCTTTTTGACTCTACACCTACAATGGGATGAAGCCTTACTAGCTTATCCCTAAAATGTCACATAAATATAACATCAATATCTAAAACTCATAACAATTTCTCTTAACTTCTTGACTTTTAAATATGCTTTAGACTACTTAAAGTGTACTTAGAGCTCTCTTTTACACACTTCCAAGATTCATGCTTGTTAGGTGACAATTACATAATAAAAAATACTCTATTTTTACTATATTTGAGGGCTCAACCATATGAAATTCTTTTTGACTTTCAACTTCCCATAATTAGTCATTCTCCTAGGCTTTAGGTTAGGGATTCCAACAAACATGGATCCTAGGCAAACTCATGCTTCTAGAATTCATAATTCAAGCCACAAATTCTATATTTACTATTCATATAGTTATTGGTATTATTCATTTAGTATTTTTTTCATTCTTGACATGTTAGAATCCATTATATAACCTTAAGCCTCAAGGGGTATCTTCTAAAAATTTAACTTCTAAACTTCAAATTCTCATCATATATAATCTAAATAACCTCAATAAGATTCATTGACCCATCATAAACTTGCTTAAACAAATCTAACATCATTTGGTCTCAAAATGCCATTTTTTGAACCTTAAAAATTTAACTTCCAAAATATATCTTCTAAATTCAATCCAATGCTTCTACTATTATTCTTATATCATTTTAAGGCTATCCATATCCTTAAAATCAATTGAACAACTGCTTAGACCCTCTAAATTCATCATAGCCAAATATGTACCATATAGGCCCTAACTTGGAGATTTCAAGGATTCATTCAATTTTAGACTTAGATTCTTATTCCTTGTGTCATAAAACATCTAAATATACTAATCTAAGAGTTGAAAATAATATGGTTTCCTATCCATCTATGTCTTGACCGAATATACACACATATTGGCCTAACTTATTTTCTTTTATGATTTAAAGGAAACTAATGGTAGATATGAATTCCTTGCATGATAAAAGCTTTGAATTCATTAAAAACACTTAAAGAAAAACTCTCCTCCTCACTTTCTCTCTCATAGCTGAACTATTAAGGCTAAAGAATATGAAGATTTTGCAAGTATTTCAACTAGAAACTTACCTCAATGCAAAGTACTTTGTGTAGACTGATTTCCACTAATTAGTTTCTTGAAAAGAACTTTTTTTTTGTCTTGGGTTACATATGAACTTCATGTTTCATGAAAAAAAAAACTACTATTAGAAAGCTCTTAGAGAGTAGATCAATTTTTCTAACTGGCACGAGATGAAACGAGGTTGTTTACTTATTTAAACGAAAACTTGAAATCCTTTTCTCTACTCCCTTAAAAGTGACGCCATTCAAGCTTCTAAAATCTAAAAATGGAAGTTTGGAGAAGATGATGGGGCATGGCTTTCATAAGAAGCCTCATTTATAAATTTTTCAAAATTATCATTTTGTCTTTACTTGTAAAATCGCTCTATTCAAACTTATTTTTAGGGCATTTTAGGATCCGATTGCTCACTACAAAAATTTGAGTACTCCTTTACATAAAAACATTATATTTGGAGTTTAGATGGTTTAAATTAGTGAAAAATAGGTCCTTTTAAAGTCTTGACATTATTTGACTCTTTTAACTTACTCGAAGAGGTTTTTACTAATTTTGACTGTCCTTATGGTGTTTAGAACTTTTGAAAACATTAATGAGCCTAATTTTGGCCTTTAAAACTCTTTTCCTTTAGTTCTCTAAAATTTGCCCAAATTTATAATTTTATGACTAATGTAACAGCCAAGAAAAAGAAGAGAAAAAGAAAATAGAAAAGAAATGAGGAAAGAAAAGGAAAAGAGAAAGCTGGAAAATTTTTGAAGAGCTGAGAATTTTCTAAAGTCTTCTCGCCATAGCGAGAAATGGCCTCGCCATAGCGAGAATGCCCCCTTGCCGTAGCGAATATGCTCCTAGCTATAGCGAGTGTGGCATTCCATACAAAAACTAAGGAGTTGCTCGCTGTAACGACGCCATAGCGAAGGCAGAGGTCTGGAACAGACTCGAGCTCGCCGTAGCGACGCCATAGCGAAGGCAGAGGTCTGGAACAGACACGAGCTTGCCGTAGCGAGGGCAATGGCTCGCTATAGCGAGAGCGGTCCAGAAAAGCGAGAAAAAGAGAATTTGACTTTTTAAAAGCTTCCAAATCTCTTCTTTCCTCTTCTAACCGACTCAAGCTCGTCTTAGGAGAGAGAAAAGGGCGGAGGAGAGAGAGAGAAGCTGAAGAGAAGAAGAAAGGACAAGAAAGGTAAGGATTCTCATGGCTTCCTCTTAGTATGTTGCCCTTCTCCCCTTTTCCCCTCTTTCCTACGGTTTAGATAGCAAAAATGGTTAGGTCTTGGAGTTGGT
>JAIUCV010003677.1:0-20140 GCA_026724425.1 Erythrophleum ivorense
TAGCAGCGAGGCAATTCAGATAGTTCCTCATCGCGGCCATTAGAGAAGTTGGACATGAACCCGAGGCTAATCAGCTGCGGCGAATGATGTGCTAGCCACGGCGAATGGCACCATGAATGCCTTATTGGTCATCTTCAGGCTAACTTGAGAAAGGAGTTGATAAGGGGTCAGACGACCCACAAGAAGCAAGACCCCTAGCTAAGTAGAGAAAAGGGTATTGAATAGAGTTACGAAAGATTAATAAGAAATGAGTAGGCCTAATAAATGAGCTTGAGAAAAGAGCTCATCATAGAGAAAGTTAGACACAGGAATGAAAGGTTGTTGAGACTCGCCTTTAAGGCATTGACTCCAACCTTGGGTGCTACCCTATGAGACACTGAATGATAGAATGTAAGTATAGCTGCGAAATAACGTAAGATAAGCCTACTAGTAGTGTGGCATATAGCGAGTGGCCTAGAAAGGTGTACCTCATTGGTAACACCTATAGGCAAGTATGAGTAACCCAACAGTAGAGACTCAGAAAAGAATGAGAATAATTTGTAAGCTACAGGTCTGAGAAGATAGCTAGTCCAAGCTGAGCGTAAGCTAAAGCCTAGGAGAGATGACCAGTAGCATCGTTCCAGGTGAGATATGTAAATGAAAGGCTCAATGAAAGTTCTCCCTGAATCGAAAAAGGAAAGGTGAGGCATCCTAATGTCAGGGAAACCATCCAGTAATGGATAGCAAATTCCCTAGATAGACCCCCTGATTATAGAGCATAGTGACAAAGGAAGCGAGGAAGAGTTGAGAAACTAGTTATGGAAAGGATACCCTCGCTTTAGTAATGATTAAATGAGTAAATGGAGTTAGTGAGGTAAACTGATAGGGGTCCAATAGTTAGTCAGAAAAGCTCCCTAATATGAGAATAATACAGGGCTAAGGCACGTGAGTGATTAGAGCACCCAGTAGAGCATGAGTTTTAGTGAGGTAGAATCCAGACATTGAGAATATGTGTTCTGGATTGAGTTAGCAGAACCCTAGAAATAGCATACTATGCTCCTGGGGATGAGGCTAAAGAGACTGAATAGAGAGAAAACCCAGCGCTGATCCAAACATAGAAATAAGCTGAGACAGACAATTAGTGCCTTAGTACCCTCAAGGAAGCTCGAGAAAGCTAGGGACCGCCTAAGAAGGCGAACCTCATTCTAGGTAGAGAAAGAGTGTAAGCCGAGAGTGTCATAGAATGAAATTCCTAGGATACCAAGGGATAGTCTAGCTAAGAGCAGAGTAAGAGTATGAGCAAAAGGTAGACCCCCTCGATGTTATAGAAAGTAAATCAGTAAAGGAACCCAGGAAAATACAGGTGCTGTTAAGCATAAAGAAACCTGAACTAGCAACAGAAACAACCAGTAGTAAAACATCCTTTTACCTAAGTAAGAGGATAAGAAAGGTAGAAAGAGAAGACATGACAGTGTTCAAGCTGAGGACATAATTAGATATGCAGTTAATGTGCTTGAGTACTCAAGAAAGCACACTTGTCCTTGACATAGACGCCCTCTTAGCATGATATTGCCCGAAGTAAAAATAGCCAGGCAATGCAGAGATGTCTCGAGATGTAGTAAATGAAGAATCCTACTTTCCCTGAGAACTTTATGAAAATAGGGTAGATAGAAAAGAAAAGTAAAAGAGGGGTACTTTAGACTATTAGGAAACTCACAATATACAGGCGATAATGGCCTCGAGCTCAGTCATGAGGCGCTTGTGTATTAGTGTTTGATGTTATAGTTTGCTTGCAACAATGGTTACATGATATTAGGCCTAATCAACCTAATAGTAATATGACTTGAGTGCGTAGCAAACGATGACATCACTCACCAAAGTGTCCCGATAATCAAAGGGTATCCTAGGTAGCTAGATAATGAGATGAGTCAGAAAAGAAAGGTAAAGGGATTCGAGTGATATCAGAATAGTAAGAAAAACATGAAAAAGTGAATCCCCAATAGAAAATGTTTAGATTCCGTATGCATAGCCCGAGTCCCTTATAGTATATGCAAATAAAATGAGAAGAGACCAGTGCATAGCCTCTCTCCTGCCAGAAATGTTAACCACACTCAATGTGTGAGATGCCCTAGTGCCAAGTGACTTAAAAGCAGAATGTGGGCATAGTTAGAAACTACAGGATATGAAAGGAGGGCTAGAACGAGTATATGTCAAGTGAGCAAGTCAATAGAGTAAGAAAAGAAAGCCCAAGCAAAAAGGGGCTGAAGTGGGAATATGCGGATCCTATGAGAAGCACTGAATGAAAATTAAAATGCTCCCTAGTATCAGTATGATGGGATCCTAGAGAATCAAATGATACAGAACCCACTTCGCACGAAGAGCATGACGTATTTCTGAGTTTAGCCTAAGCTATTATGAGCAATGGTAACCGGACTTGGTGAGTATGTATTTTACTATCAGATATAGTGATCTTAGGCTTTAATGTCTCCCAGAGATGGATCGCAGTAGATCCCAGCATATCACAGCGAGTTGCAACAGATCCTAACAGGGCTTTGAGAGGTCGCAGAAGACCTAGGGGTCACAGTAGATCCCACAGAGTTATAGCGAGCCCTAGCCATATCATGATAGATCTCTAGTAGAGATGACAACCTGAGATAGTTTTACAGAGTAGTTAGTCTCAGAGACCAGTATAGTTTCAGCTAACTTTTGTCTCAGAGGCTACAAACCTCCTAAGTCTGGTAGACCGTTGCCATAGAGACATGAAGGCTTTACTCGGACAGTGAGACCACTAACCAGCTCTCTCTAGAGATGAGCATAGTGTATGAGATGAGAAAAGCAAGAAATTACCTTTCCAAAGTTAGAGCTAGATGAACCACTACCTAGCATATAGAAGCCCTGACCGAGGGATAGAGAGATCCCCATATGTTAGCTTATGTATTCAAGAAAGGGTCAGGTGCAATTTTATATAAGGTAAATGGTACAGTATATCTCCAGTAAGTAAAACTGTGAGAATAGCTAGCATCCCAACAGAACTCAGCAGTAGTCAGTGATAGTAACTCTTCAGTGCCAGTATGAGATTCATGTTAGGCCTGTTAGTGTTGAAATAAGAGCCTATATAAATGAGCAAAGAAAGTGAGGAAAAGTCCCAACCTACAGAGATAGATATAGTAATAAACAGAGAAACTGGGATCACTAAAAGCAGGAACTCCTTAGAGGAGCTATAATCCCAGTAAGCAGTAGCGATACGATGCCTATAACAAAAAGAAATGTGAATCGTAATCATGGGATGAGCTAGTAAGAAAGAATACAAAGACGAAGAGTGAACAATATACTTCAAAACAGTAGACAGATAAAAATCTCTAATGGCTCTAACGATCAGAAAAGATGATGAGATGTTATAAGAAGCCACTTAGAGAGGATACAGGAGACGTGATATAAAATGAGTATCTCCCAAGATAGGTAAGCGAGTCCACTGAAAAGAATGATAACTCCTACGACGGGTTAAGACTAACCCACTATAATGAGTAAGCTCTCCCAGGATAAGCCTCTAAAGTCAAAACTTTCTTTCCCTTATGAGAGGGGCTAGCACGTATTCTATAATAATAGAGCCCTCATTAAAAGCTAGCAATGAAAAAAAATTTCCTGGCTAAGAGAAAACTAGAGAGAAAAGCATATAGAGTCAAGAAGAAAGGAAAAGAAAGGAACAATTAGCCAGAAGATAAAAGAGTAAGAGAAATGATTTCTACCTTCTTGGGTGTGTAATTGCTTCCCATGAGGTATGTTATGTAATTTCGAGGACGAAATTTCTTTTAAGGAGGGTGGAAATGTAGCAACAATAAAAAAAAAGAGAAGAAAAGAAGAAAAGAAGAAGAGAAAAAGCTGAAAAATTTTTGAATGGCTAAAAATTATCTAAGTCTGCTAACTATAGCCTAGCTATAGCGAATGTACCTATTCGCTATAGCGAGAAATGGTCTAGCTATAGCAAGAGTGCCTTCTCGCTATAGCAAAAATGCTTTTAGCTATAATGAGTGCGGGCACCCCATACAAAAACTAGGGCGTTATTCACCGTAGCACTCACCATAGCAAAAACAGGGGTCTGAGACTGATACGTGCTCGCCGTAGCGAGGGTTATTCTTTGCTATAGCGATGGTAAGTCCGGAAAAGCATGAAAAAAGGGAATTTGACTTTTTAAAGCCTCTAAACTCCTCCTCTCTCTTTGTAACCGACTTAAGCTCCCTCTAAGGCAGAGAAAAGGGCGGAGGAGAGAGAAAGAAACCTAGAGGAGGAAGGACGAACAAAAAAAAGGTAAGATTTGCATGGCTTTTCTCTTAGAATATTGTTCTTCTCCCCTTGCCCTCTCTTCCTATGGTTTTGGTGGTTGAACTAGCTATGTTTTGGGCTTGGTTCAGAAGAGGGAAAGTGGAAAACCACTCTTGAAGAAGGTTAGAATTCATGTAGCTTCACTTCCTTGATTTCCTTTCTTGAGAGCTTGAGAGAGGAAGGATAGTTGGTGAATTTCTAGAGAGAGAAAGAATCTCTAGTTCTTATATGCTTGGTAAGGTTTATTATAGAAAAACCCCTAGCTTTGTGAATAAGTGTTGAGCTATAAGAAAGTAATTCCATACTTTTATGTATCTAGGCTCAAGAGAAGCACTCCCATCTAGTGGTGATTGTGGAATCAACAAGGGAGGAGACAAATTGAAAGAGAAAGTTTGTGATTAGCCAATAAGGTAGCTCTCTCTACCTTCTCTCATGCATAGATGTGTGCTTACATTGTCCTGCATGTGTGTATGTATGTTTTTAAACCATGAAAAGTATGCTAGCATGATGATGCCTTATGTATTTCAATGATGTATTATGTGATTACCTTGGTTTGCTTGAGTATGGAAAAGCCAACAACCTTCTAGCCATGGTGAGGATGAGCCAAGAACCCCAAAGTTGGTTGAGACAAAGTAAAGAGTCTCCCAAAAATGAGGTTGACTCCCAAGAGTAAGGTTGAGTCTAAGAACCTCTTAAAGAATGGGTGAGGCAAGTCCAAAATCCACAAGTGAATGGGTGAGACTAATCTATTTGCTTGGCAAGACTTTGTATGTTATGTATGGCCTACTCAAATGTTGAAAATACTTTTCTTATGATTTCACATGCTAATATGCCCATGCATACATTTGTGAGACTTGTTTGCATGCTTTGTGTATGATTGAATGAGAGATGAGCTATTGAGATTCTTTGAATCTCACTCCCCCTCTCCACCATCCTAACATACTAGGTGGACCAAGTGAGATAAGAGATGGGAGCACCAAGCTTGAAGTTAGAGAATTCGGTGAAGAAATTGTAAAAGAGCCATTTTGTCACTATTTTGTAGTTAAGTCAAGAGGTGTACTTTAATGATGTACATGATGTAGCACGTATGAATACTTGTAAATAAATGTATTTATCATATATGTATGAGAATGAGAACTATCTTGAATGATGTAGCAAGTTTTGGAATGAATAGTAAGATCTTAGCATTGTCCACATGAGTGTATGTGTTGGTGTGGGAGAGTGAGTTTTGTAAATCTAGGTTGTTAGACATTTGAGCCATATTTAATAGCCTATGTTGATGTTTTCCCACGTGCTTATAGAGCCTTAGAAGCAGGAGAAGCCAATTTGAACCCTTGGAGCCCTCTTTAGCAAGAGAAATTGGCACTTTGCCCCATAATGTCCAAGTCTGACCAAACGACCTCTTCTTGCCTTGAAATTTGGCATGTGACTAGATCTTATCTAGATATTTTTGGGAAGATAAATATCAAGTCATTTTGAGGTCTATGGAATTTTCTATGATTTTTCAAAGTTGGTATCAGAAATTCGGATTTGCATAAGCACTGTTCATTTGGTCAGTTGTGAAATTATGTCATCTGAGGGGCAAACGTGGTCCAATGGCTACAAACTTTTATAAGAAGAAACTAGACAGTCACAGTGACTTGTAGCAATTGGAATCACCTCATTTGGAGGTCTAGAGAAGAAGATATATATTTTTCAAAGTTTCTGCCCAGTATCAGTCATCTTGCCTGTCCCGAGGTACTGTTCCATCGATTTTTGAGAGTTTGGCTTGATGAACTGATCCAAATACATTTTTCCTCTCTAGTTAACATCCACATATTTCCATATTGGTATCATTTTCATGCATTGGATTTTTGTGGAATTAGTTAGCTATTTTTGAAGTTCATATCAATAAACTGCGATAGTATCAAGACCACTCCGTCCTCCAGATGATTTCGCTTGTCAAACGCATTGTGTGTGGGATTTTAAGACTTATACATATTTTTAGGATGAATTAGACATCCTAAGATTTCCAGAATGATCAAGATTGTATGTTTTCAATTTTTCTAGATTTAGTTCTGAATTTCCAAACTTTGCCCAGAAATGAGGCCAACCTGGCTGAAAATGAATATACATGTCTCATATCTCTTTTTGGTTTCCATGGGCTAAAAGCATGTTTTTGGGATTGAAATGAGTTGTAATGATGCAATTAAATATGAGGATGCATAGAATGAGCTCATACGGTCCATGTGACACTGAAATGCATTTTTAACCATGACGCACAGTAAGAAACTGTATGAATCTAATGAGGAAGATTTCACTTATTATTCCTATATCACCCATGAGCATGAGTGAGGGATGATGGCCATGAGTTAGAAAGATGGTGTTACAAAGTGAGCTACCTTAGAAGCAAACACACTTTTTTCCTTGATTCAATGCTCCCTTTCTCGACCTCACACACACAATGATGTGGGAATGATTTCTCTTGGCCTTGTTTTATTACTTTCTCTTAGTTACTTTTCACTTTCCTTGGCTTCCTCACTCCAAACACGAATTTTTTCTCTTTGTTCTTTTTCTTGATTTTTCTCCTCCTTTTCTTCCCCTTCTTGTGAGCCTAAGAGAGCATATCATTTTCTATATTTTGGGCAGAAAATTTCATGCTTAAGAAGATGGGAGAAGAAAGAAGAAGTGTGTGAAAGCTTCTAGAAACACACCTTTTCAAAAATTCCAATTTCATCCTTCCATGATGGCAATTTTATTTCGGCTTCATTTTAGCTCCTTTTTGGGAACCATCTTTTCCATTATAAAATTTAGGTTTCCAATTTAATAAAATATCCTTGGAATCACTCAATTTGGAGCTAAATTACTGAATAAATCGATCAAAGTTCGGGTCAATCGACGTTGAAAAATGTACATCGGAGGGGTTTTACTAGTCCTAGGGCTTCCCATGATTTTTGGGACCTCTAAGAACCCTGGGCAACTTAAAACTTTCATTTAAAAAGTCATCCTATATGTTTTTCCAAAATTTGTACTTATTTACGAAAATACTATTACGTTTCATCAATTTCTATCATAATTTATTTCTCTATCCTAGCTCTATTTTTCTTTCCGTCTGAGTCTAAAATTCTCATTTTTAGGAGTCTAGAATGTTAAAACCAAATGTTATACATATGGACTCATCCATTTCATTCTCATATTTAAATACACAAATACAACTCATAACAAGCTCAAGAAGTGGCCTAGAACTCATATAAGTCGAAGGTATACATGAAAATAGAGTGTGCAGCCTCGAGTTGGAATTCTAGAATTCTAACATAGATTTTGAAAGATTATAACTAATTCTAAAAAATCAAAATCATTCACATTCTACCATTCTAGAAAGACACAGATGTCTAATTTATGTAAAAATAAACCCAGTTACAATAGAGACTACTAGCTACCGAAAATTGATGGAATAGTACCAAAGGTCATCTGTTGCTACTAGTACTATCCTTCAATTTCAAAAATTTATATCTCCCTGCTTAGATATCCAATTGGGGTGATCTTAATGGCCATGAAAAGATTATTATGTCTAGTTTATGACTGTAGAATTTCATGAGCATTGGATACCATTTAACCCTTGAACGTCATAGTCTAAGTTATTGACTATATAAACAGTCTCTACATCAGTTTAGCAGAAAAAATGCCAACTTTGAAAAATCATAATTAATTCCACAGATCCAAATAACCTAGTCTTTCACTTCCCAAAAAGCTCTAGATAAGATCTATATGCACGCCAAATTTCATGGGCAAAATCATTCATTTGGTCAGATTTTGATATTGGGTTATATAATAATCATTTTTGTGTCTTATAAGGGGTCCAAACAGTTCAATTTGGGATCTAAGGCAGCGATGGCTACTTGAGCACATGTAAAGAACCAAAATAGTCTACTAAACTTGTTTCAAAGGTACACAAACCTAGATTTCTCAAACTCACTCATCCACCCCAAGATATACACAAGAGCATACATACCAAGTCTTGTCATCCAATGTCCAAATCGTGTTATTTCATACATATAGCATTAAATCTCATTCAGTCATCATACATTTACATATTTACATGTGTTCATGAAGTCATACAACATATATAATAAGAAGATACATCATAAGCCACTCATATGGCTATAATTTAGCACATTTTCACACTTTGTTGTCAATCTTCATTCTCTAGGCTTGGTGGCTTCCATTCCTTGGCTCACTTGATCCACCTAGACATGTTAAGTATGTGGGGAGGAAGGAATGAGATTCTAGGAATCCTAATAGCTCTTCTCCCTTTCAATCACACATAAAGAATGAAAAACTAAGTCTAAAAATGCATGCATGACTATTATAGGGTATGTGATCATTCAAGAAGCATTCTTAGCATTCAAAGAGTCATATTAAATATAACTAGACTTGCCAAACAAGTAGTTTAGCCTCACCCATTCTCTTCAAGGATCTTGGACTTGCCTCACCTTTTTTCTTTAAGGCTTTGAACTAAGCCTTGCTTTTGTAAGACTCTTAGTTTTGTTTCAACCATTCTTAAGGGTTCTTGGCTCATCCTCACCATGGTTAAAAGGTTCTTGGCTTCACCACACTCAAGCAAACCAAAGCAAAGTAACAAGACATCATTTGAATGCATAAAACAATATTGTGGTACCATGGCATATAAAATCATGCTAGAACACATTTTCATGGCTTAACACATACATACACACATTCAAAGACAAGATAACATTCATCCATGTATGAGAGAAAGGAGAGAGAGCTACCTTTGTCACAAATGCAAACTTTTTCTCTTGAATTTAGTTGCTCTTCCTCGGCCACACGCACACAAGAAGGTGGAGATTATTTCTCTTGGCCTAGACATATCATATGGAAGCCAATTATACTCTTGAAGCAAATTCTAAAGTCATACATTCACTAGAAAAGCTAGGTAGTTCATATGGCTCTTTTATGGTTCCATAATGCACTTAATAAAGCAACCTTAAGAAAGTATCATCTTAGCTCTATTCTTTCCATCCATTTATGATTCTTGACTCCATTTAAATCTCTTAGAGTCATCACACAATTAACACAAGGAGCCTAACTAGGTGTTGCTTCTTGAAACCATAATATGGAACCTATGGTACCATCTCACTATCCATGGCTTCTAAAATTTTTCCAAGGCTTCCTCTCATCCTCTTCTATCATATATGACTCAAAAATAAGCTTGGAACAAATTAAAACTATCCTTAGGTGCTCCATCTAGCTTAGGCTAAGGCTAGGCTTCAAGGAAGCACCAAATGGATTTGCTTTGTTTTCTTAATGGCAGATGCATATGGGGAGCCTTCTAGGGGTTTTAGGAGCTCATCCAAATACTCATTTAGGCTTAGAAATTATTGTATCGAATCAGATTTTTGGTGGAGCACTTGAAACCCTAACTTTGCTATCTTGAAAATCAATGGCTTTTACTTGATTTTCTTTGCATATTCTTAATTCTCACACCTTAATTCACATGATTCATTCTTGGTTCTGCACAAAAACACTCTCCTCCTGGTTGGCTTTAAGGAGGATGAAATGCACACAAGAAGAACAAGAAAAGTGAAGCATGGAAACTAAGAATTTCACCTTGAATTCAAGCTTTTCTTAAATGCTTTCCCTTTTCTCCTAGCTCTCCTCCTCAAATCTGAATTTTTCCCCTTTGGTTTGACCTCAAAATAGCACCAAAAACCTCAATAAAGCCATTGAAAGAAAGATGAAAAAGAGGAGAAAGAGATTGGGGAAGGAGAAAGCATAAAAAACTATGAAATTCTTACACTTTTTACTAGGTTTCTTTCTTCCTTCTTGCCTCTATCTTGTGCACCATCCTCATCTGCCCTTGGTTCTATTTTAGCCCAGAAAATTTGTTCATAAGGAGTGGGGCAGAAGTGGGGACATTTTTATAAGCCTAGGGTTCATTTAAGCAACTTTTAAAAGTTGCAATTTAATCCCTCTCTTTAGTTTTGTCCATTTGGGCTCATTTCAACTTGTTTTTTAGAACCGTCTTTTTTATCATAAAATTTGGGTCCTCTAATTCATAAAATGGCTTTAGTTTTACCCAAATTGGATTTAAAACCGTTCTGAACTGTTTAGTTAAAGTTTCAATCAATTAATGGCCGAAATTGCTCACTAGAGAAGTTTTAACTGTCCTAGGGCTTCCTATGATTTTTAGAACCTTTGAGAATTTTGAAGAACTCAAATTTTTCATTTAAAAATCCCTCTTATAAGAATTCTAAAAATAATCCAAAATTACAAAAATACCATTACGTTTCATTGCATTTTTGTTAAAATTCATCTAACTATTTTGGCTCTGGTTTCAAGGCACCTCTAGCCTTAAATCACCATTATTTGAGGTCTAGAATATTATTTTAATTTTATTGGACCTCAACTCACTCTATTTAGGAGACTTCCTTTTGTATCCCATAAATTTCATGCGTTTATAGAGAAACTGTACGTTACGTTTCTTGCGTTTTCTTTCGTTTTCAAAGAACTGGATATTACACCAACTGAAGAACAAAAAGTAACATCTTCATGAGGGGGAGTAAATGTAATATTTTATATTTTCTAAACTAAAATAGTTCCTAAATAATAAAAAGGATTAACTAAAAAAGAGATCACAGGAAGAGAAAAGGCCAGTTAAGACTAAGAGAATCGATTTAGGCCTAACTGACAGGAAAAATCAAAGATTTAGAAAACATAAGAATTGGCTTGAGAAATGAATATCTCTAATCATAATATGAAGAGATTAACCATATAAAATTGGCTTGACTAAATCATTGATGATGTACGGTTTAAAACCCTAAGTACTGATAACTTTGACTAGAGTTTTTAAGACTATTTTAAGTTCTTATAACTTTTAAGTAGATGTTTTTAATGAAGAGAAGAGTATAAAATTTCGTGTAAAACTATTAGTTTCTAAAAACATTGAGAATGAGATTAAATGGTGGAATTAAAATGTAGTAGCAAAATTGGTATTTTTGAAAAAGTCTTAAAACCCTAGAACCATCTATATATAAGATGCCCTACTTTTCCTTCAACTCATAGTCAACCTTGGCAACCCTCAAATCCTCCCTTGGTGGCATGATGAAGGAAGAAGGAGGAAGGCAAAAGGAAGCTCCATATAGGAAGTAAACTTGCTAAATTTGATTATGATGTTGTTATAAACTTTCTTTTACTCCTTTTTGCTCTTTCTCATAGTGGTTTCAGTTTCTCAAAAGGGTCAATTTTATGGCTAGTACTTTGAGTGAAGAAGCGATTTTGAGAAAACCAGTTGCACTAAAAGAATTTACAAAAATAGCACATAAAAGTAAGGTATAATTTAGCTTAGAAAAATTTTGTATTCTTAGAACCCTAAACCAACCTCGGTTCGGCCAAAATAGGGGCTAAATGAAGGGAATATATATTTGATGAAAACTCAATGAAAATAAGAATTTTGAAGGGTGAAGAATAAAAATATGTAAATAAAATTGGTTAAAGACCAAAAGAATGGCATTTGGCTTCATTTAGGGCTTAGTTATGGCCCGGAGACATTCAAAATCTTAAGAGAGTTAGTTAATCCCTATAATACAATAATTAAATTAGAAATGAATTATGGAGATCCTAAAACTATCATATTCCCTATGAAGCAAACAAAACTCTAAGATTGGGACATGATAGGTGTGTCTCGGCTAAAGGACAATTTTGGTACTTAAGGAAGTTTTTAATTTGGTTGCATAGTTTAAGAGGCCTAAATGTGAAATATAAAAGTTAGATGAACCATTAGTTTGAGGAAAAGAGTGAGTTATGATAATGTGTAAAATTTGGTACCATTAAAACCCTAATTGACCCTAGGAATGGAATAGGTGATATGGCTAAAATTTTGGACTTATTTTAGCCATAAAAAGTGATTAAATTGCAACAAATGAATGATGTAATTACTACATGAAATGTGGCAAATGAAATAAGTTATTTTAGAACACTTAAAGTAACCAAATCCATGCTTTAAGACCTAGTTGCACATGTATTGCTAAAATGATATTGAATATATCTTGATTAATTTTATGCTTTAATTAATGTGTTTAGGCCAAACAAATAAGACTACACCAAAGTATGTGTGTAGGGCCATGCAATCAAGAGAAGGAGAGCAAGGGAGTTAATTGAATTTGTTTGTTAAGGTAGCTTTTCCTTCATTCTTATATGTATGGTTAGTTTGCTTGAGTCTTTGGTTACTTGTGTATATTATTTGCAATGGATCAACTTGTTGATTATTGAATGGAATATGAAATTGCATGATGCCTATTTGCATTTGTGAGTGGGGTGGCTCTTTGATATGTGGAACTAGGGAAGTGAGCTTGGGATTACTCTACCTTAGGCCAAAGTTCCCTTAAAGGCATATATTTGCTCTTACTTGAGCCAAAGAAACCTTTAAAGCATGGATTTACTCTCTTATATATGATTTGGCTATGATTGCATAACATGCCTGCTTGCTTCCATGTACTTGAGTAAACCATATGTGGGTTTGATTGTTGGTTTAGCTATTGGGATTCTTTAAATATCATATTTCCTTATCTCTACTAACCATATCTAGGTGAAACTCAAAGAAAGGAGAAAGATGAGGCAAGGACTTAGAAAAAGCAAATTCTACAAGTGTGTGGCCTAGGATATGTTATTGTATATGTGATTATGTAATCCTACATTTTGATATAATGAAATACAAACATGTTTAAAAGTGTTAGATCATATCTATATGACCATTGCATGTATATATGAGATAATAGAATATAATTTGGTATATGGAAAGTTATAAGGTTTATATACATTTTCATATATGGGATATGTGAATTTTTTATGTAAGGCTAATATCATGTGATGAATCATTACTATATGTTGCATATATGGATTGAAATATACTTATGAAAAGAAATAACATTTTAGAACTTATTTGGTAACAATTGGAACCAAAATTTTGACCATATAAGCCATAAATGTCCCTTTATCCTTGATAGCCTTAATGACTGAATTTGGGGCTGAAATTTGGTAAGCATCTAGAGAATATTTATATCTTTCTTTAGGGCCAATGATTATAATTTTTAAGACCTTATAGGATATTTGGTCAATTTTTAAAGTTAGCTATAAAACATGTTATACAATGTTACTGTTCATTCTGGTATAGTCGTGAATTTCATATTCTTTGAGGGAACAATTCGATTCATTTTCACTTGAAATTTTTACAGTAAAAAGTTCACGTCCTTAGCTTTTTAAAAACACCTAATTTACGTTAATTGAAATTGGATAGCTTAAGTTATGAATTTTGGAAATTTAAGCATCATTATGTATTTTGTAGCATAATTGAGCAATTGATCATTTTTATGAGTTTATTCTTTATTTACATGTTTACACCATAATTCTAGCTCATCTCATGCCTTTGAATAGTATAATTATCATGAAACATATATATAATTCCCATAGAGGAAGCATGACAATTTGGACTTTTATTTGCATTTCATCATATCTAAAAATCCATTCGGTGTCACATGGACCAAGAGAGCTCATACTATACATCCTTATATTTAACTACATCATTACAACTCTTTTGCATCATAATAACATGCCTACAACTCATGGAAACCAAATTGGAAGATGGAATATGAGGTTTCATTCTCAGCCAAAATTGGCCTCTTTTCTAAATCTAAAAAAATCAAAATCATGAAATCTTAGTCATTCTAGAAAGCTTAGGATGTCTACTTCATACTAAAAATATGCCCTAGTCATAAAATTTATCACCTAGGACGTTTGACATCCAAAATGGTCTGAAGGTCAGACTGAATTCTGGAACTATCACAAAATTCTACAGAAAAATTTGAAAATGTCCAATTAATTCCAAAAAAATCTAATTCATACAAATGATACCGATCTGGAAATTTGTGGATGTTAATTAGAGAGAAAAAATATCTCCAGATCAGTTCATCAAGCCCAGACTCCATAATTTGATGGAATAGTACTTCTAGTCAGGCAAGTTTACTGATACTGAGCAGAAACTTCGAAAATTCATATCTTCCTCTCTAGCCCTCTAAATGAGGTGCTTCCAGTTGAACAAGTCACTGTGATTTCCTAGTTTCTCTGTACAAAATTTCAAGGAAATTGGACATCATTTGAATTTCGGATGATAGAAAACAATTTCGGACCTAATGAATAGTGCAATAGACCAAATCCATAAAATTTGTCAATTTCGAAAAATCATCAAATATTTTGTAGATCTCTAAAAATTGTGATCTTTAACTTCTCAGAAAGCTTTTAATGAGACCTAATTGCATGTCAAATTTTAGATCAAGACTAACTCATTTGGCCAAAAAGTGACATATAGTTCCATAATGGTCAAATTTAGCTCTATATGGGGTACCAAACTTGCCAAATGGTCTTCCCTTGGTGTTGTCACCTTTTGGGCAAGTCTAAAAGTATATTTAAAACTTGTGTGAGCTACCCAAATGGTCCCAAACCTCATGCATCTCATTTTGGCCATTCAACATTCACTTATACACATATTTATGAAACTTTAAATTCTCGTTCTATAGCTTTACATACTCAAAACATGGGCTAGTGGTCATACATCATACTCATACATCCAAACATCACATAATAGCATATTTATATATGTCTCAAGGGTCATAGACCATTTACAACATCATATACATCATATGGTACAATCATGGTCTTAAAGTGGCAAAAGCTAAACATATGATTGTCAATCTCCTTCCTTTAATGTTGTTGGCTCCCATTAGCATATCCACTTGGTTCACATATCATTTTAGAGCATTGAAGAGGAAGGGATGAGATTCAAAGAATCCTAATAGCTCATCTCCCATTCAATCACACATAATATGTGTAAAGCAAGTTTTACAAATACATGCATGGAGAAAATAAAAGCCATGGACATTTTAAAAGCACACTTGGCATGTGAACAACTCATACAAATCATTCAAGAGCTCACCAAGTGTTTGGTTTGGCCTTACACTTCTCCTCATAGATTTTAGACTTGCCTCACCCATTCTTGAGCACTTTGGACTCAACCATACTCTTGGGAGCCCACTTTACTTTTGAGAGACTCTTTGCTTTGTCTCAACCAAGCTCGAAGGTTCTTAGCTCATCCTCACCCAAGGGAAGAGTTCTTGGCCTCTCCTCACTCAAGTAAACTCATACAAACATCATGGATTCATTTAAAAACATAACATGGCATCAAGAGTCATAGCACATAAAGGCATGCTAGCATACTTTTCATAGCTTGAAAATACATATACACACATATTCTAAACAAGCTAAACACACATCTATGCATGAAAGAAGGTGGAGAGAGCTACCTTGCACACAATCACACATTTTTTCCTTTGGATTCAAGCCTCCTCTTTCGGCCACACACCCACAAATTGGTGGAGATGGTTTCTCTTGGCCTAGATACAATTTATGAGAGCCAATTAGGTTCATGAAACATATTCTAAGACTACATAACTTGGTGAAACACTAGATGACTTTATAAGCTCCATTATGGTCCATATTAGCACCTAATGAAGAAACACGTCTCAAACAATTTCTAGGCCTCATTATTTCCTCTCAAATATGATTCTTGACTCCTTTTAAGCCTATTGGAGTTATCACATCATTAAAACATAAGGCCTAGCATCATGTTGCTTCTTTAGGTCACATTATGGAACCTAAGGCACTAAATCAATTTCTATGAGTTCTAAATTTTTTCCAAGGCCTCCCTTCATTTTCATTTACCAAATATGACTCAAGAATAGCCTTAGAAAAATTAAAACTCTCCCTAGCTAGGAGAACCCATCTAGGCCAAGGCTATGAAGCATATTGGGTTCCATGGAGCTTTCTTTGTTTTCTCAAGGGAAAAAGCATATGGGGAGCCTCTTAGGATCTTGGGAGCTCATTTAAACTCTTACTTAGGCCTAGGAATCATCATACAAAATCAGATTTTACAAAGTGCAATTGAAACCCTAGAACTTGCATCTTGAAATCTAATGGTTTTTTGGATAATTCTTTTTGCATATTCTTAATCTCCACACCCTTTTTCCTTAGATTCATGCTTGTTTTTGCCTAAAAATCACCTCCTCCTAGGGTTTTCTCAAGTGGGGCGAAATGGTGGAGAAAGGCACCAAAAATGACAACCACAGGAAGAAAAATTACCTTGTTTTCTCACTTGAATCTTGTGTTCTTTGAGCTCCTCTCTTCAAAATCCTAATTTTTCCCTCAATTTCTCCCCTAAAACAGATTTATAAACTTCATTATAGTCATAGAAAACAAAGGAGAATGGAGGAGAAGAGGTTTGGAAGAGAAAGAGCATGAAAAACTACTAATTTTCATACCTTAAGCCTTTGATTTCTCCTCCTCTTTGCCTTCCTCTTGTGCGCCACTCTACCTAGGGTTTTCCTTTGGTTTTGGGCAGAACTTGGTCGTGCATAATGAGGGGAGAAGAAGGGCTCATCATATATATAGGTGGGAATAAGTTACACTTTTCAAAAATTCCCATTTTGCCCTTCGTTCTTTGCATTTTCATTGCTCCTTCGTTTTAGCTCCTTTTTTAGAACCGTCTTTTCTATTATAAAATTTAGGTTCCCAATTTAGTAAAATTCCTTTGGAATCACTCAAATTGGAGCTAAAACCTTTCTGAATAAATCAGTCAAAGTTTAGGTCAATTGACGTTAGAAAACGTCCACTGGAGGGGTTTTAACTGTCCCGGGGCTTTCCATGGTTTTCAAGACCTCTAAGAACCCTAGGGAACTCAAAACTTCATTTAAAAAGCCCTCCTATGTGAATTCCAAAATTTGCTCAAATTACGAAAATACCATTACGTTTCGTAAGCTTTTCGTAAGAAGTTGTTTCTTTATTCTAACTCCATTTTTCCTTCTGTCTGAACCTGAAATTCTCATTTTTAGGAGTTTAGAATGCTTCCCAAATTTTTTGGGACCTTAACTATATCATCTTGGAGACTTCCTTTTGTATCCGGCGAGTTTCGTTCGTTAATGGAAAAACTGTACGTTACATTCCTCATGTTTCTCTCATTTTCAAAAAATTGAATGTTACAGATAGAACAAATGGGTTATACATGAATTTATAAGACAAAAAGATGAGAATCCAGTTTTGAGCCTTATAAGTCCATTTGAAACATTTAGTGACAAAAATTTATGTTGCTAAAGATTTAGTTGTGGTTGAATTATTCTAAATGGACCACTAATGGCATAAGGTAATTGGAATATGTTATAGTGTAATAGTAAAAGACATGTTTACTCCTTTTTTCTTTACCAAGGTTTTGTCCCACTAGGTTTTTTTAGTAATGGTAACTTTTATTATAAATGTTGTGTACTCTTTTACCTTTACCAGGTTTCTATTACATTAAATTTTTCTTATTTAATAAGACACATTATTTGTTAATGGATATCCAAATGAGAGTGTTATGAATAATATAATTATGTGGATATCCATAACTCTCAAAGAATGACTTTTTAGTATTATCATTTATTTTTAATAACATATGCCTTAACCTCCAAAAGAATTTATATTATATAATTATGTAGACTAATTTTCCTATTTCTATTATTGTAACTCTTAGGTTGATATTTATAGTTAAAGGCCTATAAATAAAAGTTATGTACTGAGCATCTACTAAGCATGCAATAACCTAAGTGAATGAGAATTGAGAAGTCTTCTCAATTTTCTCTCCTTATTAAATCTCTTAAATTCCTATCATTTTTATAATAGATTTTTATTTATCTTAGCTCAATTGTTTCAAATATTATACATATTAAAAGGTAGTCCAATGGTAATTATTTAAATGTTCTATATGTAGTATGAAGTCCATTAATGGCAAATTATCCTTGGATTTATAAGCAAATCAATTTTACCAAGTAGCAACTTTTGTCCAAAACAACCAATCTTTGATTCTTTCCCTTAAAAAGATTAAGTTTTCAATCTCTAACCTTTGATCTTTAGTTATGTTTTCTAAAATATATCAATTTTGAGTATTTTTTTATACAACATAAAAAATATTATAGTGTTACATTATAAGAGCCTTAATTAAAGAAAGTTATTTCATCTTTATATTTCTTGTGAAGGCCTTGTTGTTATGAATTTAGACTTTATGCAAATAAAAACTAGCCATTAAGTGTTGAAATAAATGAAGAGATGGTGGAAGTTGGTATATTGAATCTTGTAACTTGTATTGGGAATCTATAAAAGCATTAAAAAAACCAGTGAAAAAGAGAAAGGACTTAAGATCACACCTAAATAACAACAAATTGAATTGCTTGTTTGGTTGCTTTCAAGAAAACCTAAGGGTAAGAGTGTTGAAATTTATCAATCTAGCACCACTGCCAAAGTAACATCTTTTCAAACCAAACATAAATCAACATTTTATGTCAATGACAATGCTAATTTTGTAGTGATAGCTAAGGTGTTATAATTTGCCAACCTTTAGCTGTTAGCATTTCTTACAATGTTGGATGAGTACTAGGCCTATGCTATCTTCCCACTTGACTTTGTTTTATAAATGCAAGATGATATTGAGCAATCAATTTTTGCAATAGCTTGATCACATTACATGGATTAACAGATGGCTCTTCAAATTTGATCTTGTTTTGATGATGCAAGATAACATATAATACAAATAAAATCACCATGTATAGTCTTCAACTTGCCTCATAAACTTGTCTTATTTGAGAAAACCATTTTTAAAGCCACCATTTTATATCTACAAGCTAACTTTGATCAACTTGCAAAGATAACAGAGAACAAAACCATACTACCCTCACAAATAGACATTAAAGAAACAAATGATTAATTGCTTCATCATTTATATGACAAAACGACAGGCATTATCAAGCAACACATGATGAGCTTGTAGAATAGACAATGTGGGAAGAGCATTAGTCAATAGCTTCCATCCAAATAACATTATTTGACAAGGAAGTTGAAACCCTTAAGGATTGATCTTGAGCCTAAAACATGTAGGAATTAGAGTAATTACATTCCATTACAAAAGTTGATATACATTCCCTACTATATATTGCCCTATGCTATTACTTCTCTAAACAAGCCAGTCTTCTTAAATAGTAAAAAAAACAGATAATTAGGCAATCTGTCGAGCTATAGTTGGAGAGTATGACAAATCAAGCAATTGGGAATTCCATACTTCCTGATCGTGCAAAATGAGGTCCCTTACCATCTTATGATTAGTAAGAAATCTTGGCTACATAGGTCACCAAAAGTGGTGATGAAATAGACTATGTCACCCATTTTCAACTTGCCATGCCAAGTTCTCACAAACAACATTAGTTGCCTTCTAGATTCCTTGCTATAACTATAAGGTACAAGATTTATTTCCATTCTCATTTCTATTCCATCAAAAACTAATCCTCTATACCAAATAAGGTCTTAGATTGTAAGGCCCAGCAACATTGGCATTTCCAATCCGCACTTATTGTGTGAAAAATTGATTGGGCCTACAAATGGGATGAACAAAGTCAAAGAACATATATTCACCTAAATTCTTATATAGTTCGTAACTTTTCATTCCCGCCATGCCCTATAGGCTAAGATTCCTCTATGAGGGTTACTGCGAGGAAAAGATTAATGGTTGAAAAATGGTGGAGAAAAGGACAAAATAAAGAGCAGTGAAGATAATGATGTTAATGTCAACAAACTATCATAGCCTAACAACAGAAATTATTCTCCACATATGAACAACTCAAAGCAAAAAAACAAAATTCACCTACAACAAAATCAAAAATTCAAACCACACCATTTGTAGAAGAAATATACTCCAGCTAAAATCTTGGAAGGTCAA
>JAIUCV010003678.1:0-20119 GCA_026724425.1 Erythrophleum ivorense
GAGTAATAAAAATGCATTAATTCCTAATCCTAGAAAAGTAATAGCCAGAAATGGAAGAGCTCTCTAACCAGAATAGACAATCATAAATTGGTTCCTACTTCTCATCTAAATTCATCTTCAAATTATACCTCAAAATATAATTTGAAGCAGAAAATTAAGGAATCAAACCCCTTACTTTGGCATTAAACTTATCCTGATGACATATTAGAAGTATAGCAGCATTGGCAACACAATAAATAAATAAATAAATAATTATGTACTAAAAGTTGCTAATTCAGCATCCTTATTGTTGTGCAGAACTAAATAACTGTTTAAGAACAGCCACAACTTTTTATTTTCTCTTGAAAAGTAAGGCCAAAAAATAAAATGATGTATTTTGGGACAATGAACCTAAGGAGGTGAAAATATCAGCACCACATTCAACAATGGAAAACTTGAAATTGACACACCAACCAACCAATTGAAGGCAAACATAGATCAGTAATTAAATTCTTTTTCCCCCCTCCATTTTTTCCTCTATCCTTTATCACATGGCGGTACATGGTCACAAGACTCACTTAATTGGCCAATGACAATTAGAAACAAACTAACAACTGGGTATCCCCCACACAATGGTTAACGGCTTGCAAGTCACAACAACTGCCAACCGAATTATCCACTCAAACTACAAAAGGATCAAGATTTATGTCTTAAACAACAAATTCCCATTCTCAAAGCAGTTATACAACTCTACGCATGACGCATGTCTATCATTAAGGGAACAATTATTTCCACCAAGTAATACCAAATCTCCTTCACAAAGTTGATTATGTACCCTAAAAATATAAAATACTAATTGTAATGAATTACAGCATAAAACAATATCTTCTATTGTTGGTGATGCACAAATATCAAAACTCTCGGAGATGCTAAGCCTGCTTTCTGTTAGGTTATTAATTTCTGCCTTATAATCAGCTCTAACAATTCGTTTCTCCAAGATGGACTGCAATAAATCATGAGGCTTCTATGCAACCAAGTCAACTAATTAGTTCTAAGTATCTCACCTCAGGATTATAGGGAGTGAAACATTGGCTGGACAACTAATTCTTAGTCATCATATTGGAACTTCATAGAAAATTATTAAGTAATAAGGCATTTCAATCAAGCATGCAACATGGGTCATTAACAAAAATTCGAGAAGGCTTCGCATTTCAGACCCAGAATGCAGTAAACATTCTGGATCGACATGAAGTTTTTTAAAAAAGAAAAAAAATGCAACGCGCCAAGTTGCCAAGAGTTTCTTAATCGTTAACCTTGAAAGCAAAACCAAGAGGATCAAAATTGATCACGCAATTTTCTTGAAGAATCTGACAAGACAAATGCTAGTACCGACAACTAGAATCAGATGAAGAAGATAAAAACACTCAACGAAGAGTGAATACCCACCTGAGAGCACTCAGAAAGAAGCCTTCCCCACGCAGCCTTCGGGCTCGTTTTTGTTGATTTTGTTGAGCGTTTCTTCGACCGGCCGCCAACTACCTTCGATTTCTCCCCATCAACCGCAGTTTCACCTGAGCTCGCCATAATTTCATAATGATAAACAACCTGAGAACCGCATGCATGCATACAAGCAATAACCCGCAATACAAATCAAGGCATCGTACAAGGAAAAAGGAAGGCTACTTCCGCACCTAGAGGCTGCGGCGACATCAAAGCCTCGCCTTCGACGGCCATAGCGGGAGATTTCTTAGGTAGCATCGCATCACAAACGTCCAAAGCTTTCAATGAATCGGTATCTGGCAGATCAGACGGACTTAGCTCCGTTTCTCGAGATTCATTTCCAGGTTCGTTGACCGGACCAAGAATTTCCGCTGACGGCAAACTTGTTGATGACGAATCCTCAGACACCTATGTTTTCAAGAGCAAAAATATCAATGTACCAGCGGAAAAATCATGAATTGGCATGGAAATCACATACTCAGGTGGGGATAAGGAAATTTACATCGAAACAGGTGCGTGGGGAGAACAAAAAACAATTCAAAAAAATAAAAATACCTTAGGTCGTTTGGCGTTGGAAGAAGGGGACGAAGAGACAGAGCGCTTGGAAGAAGAGGAGCTCCGTCTGGTTTCGACCATGATGTTGGCTTAGGTGCGGTTGTCCTTGGTCCCTCTTCGCCCCTAATCCAACCAGAATCAAAGAGGAGGGGAGAAAGGGATGGATATGCCAATATGAATGATTGCGGATGATCCCGTTATCAAGGTTTCTGTATTGTTGGTTTTATATGTAATACAAAATATAAACAAACGTTATTATTTATTACAAAATCTATGTAAGACGAAGAAAGTCAAAGAATTAAGGGATGTTGTGTTGTTGTGACTTGTGAAGCACTGAGGTGGGGAAGCAGGAGGTGGGAAAAGATTGCCAAGCTTCGGAGTGGGGGGAAGGGGATGTCGCTGTTGTTGTCGTCGTCGTCGTTGTTGTTGTGGGCGAAATTTATGTGAGTTGCAAGACAGCGCGAGCGACCAAGTGGGTAAAGTAGGATTCTCGTTCTTCGGTGTCCAAACTTCTAACTTGCTTACAATTGAATATTAGAAAATTGTTGCAAAATGTTTTTTAGTTAATCATCTACGTCATCCCATACCAAAAACAAAATATTTAATCCCATATACAAAATTATATAACATTGAGCAAGTTCCTAAAAAATATATTTAAAATTCGATTAATAATGAAATGCTAAACACTATAAGTTTGTAATATTTCAGAAGATTTCTGTTTAAAGTATGTAAATTTATATTAAAAGAAATTATTAATATTTGATATATAAACAAGGGTTAAATATATCCCCTCCTTTCAAAAATAGTTTAACGAAGAAACCTTTAAAAAAAAAAACATTGGATTTTATATGTCAAACTTGCTTGGGCTTCATCCCTTTTTCATTGTCGTTTTTAAAGGAAAAAAAAAATGTCTTCCCTTACAATTTTCAAATCCCATGCATTTACACAAGGCCCCCGTCTAGTTAAATATGTATTTGATTCAAGTGAAATAATCACTTTTTAAATTTAACAACATTTAAAATGTGTTCTAAACTAATAAATATTTATTAAAAAGAAAATATATTAACAAATCTAATAAAATTTTATAATAATTTAAGTTTATAATCTTTAACACAAACCATATAATCTTGAAAATCAGAGTATTATAATATTTTTTTAATAATTGATATTTTAATATACTTTTATAATAAAAATAAAGACAATATGATTAGGTTATTTTTCAAAGAAAAAGATAATGACTTATCCTATAAACAAACGTGTAAACGGTATATGCATGTATTGTAAAGAACAAAACTGCTTTTTCATTTGAATTCCCATATATTTACAAACCAGATGAAAGTTTTCACTATAAAGTTATCGAAAGTCCTATTTCTTTTCTCCATTTAATTAATCATTTCATATGGCATATTAGGGGCCCTAAATTCAATAAAAATTTGAGGGAGTTTGAATCGTCATGGTTTTATATGATTTTGGATAAAATAGGAAGCGAGCGGGTCTAATGGTGCAAACAAATTTTACAAGTGCATTATATTACGTGTATTATAACTTCCAATAGTAAATTAAAGTGATTTGAGTAATCATGGGTAGATTTGGGTAAAATGCGAACGAGTTTGGTCTTAACATAACGATTTCTTTCCCATGCGCATTATTTTATTAAGAACAAATGGAGATTTTTTTTAAGGAAAATAATTATTTTTATTCAAGTCAATCCAGCATCAAGGATGAACTAGCCAGGTGATTTTTTTCTTTTTTTAATGTATCATGATATTTAATGGTTAGTATCTGTTTTATAAATGTTCATTTATTATTATTATTATTATTATTATTATTATGTATAAAATAATTTTTGACCGTTAAATATACATACACCTAATGTACAGCATAATTTTTTCTAATGAAGTAGTCGTGAGATTATAAATTATAAAAATTGAACTTCTGATCTAATATCAATTCATAAAAAAAATTTATTTTTTATCGATTATTGTGATTTTTGCTCAAAAACTGAAAAAAAAATTCATAAATTTGTAGTAGGACTCACTCATAGACATTGTATTATACGCGTATGCTAATAGGAAAGTTCCACTTAAATATATCACTCCAATTAATAAAATCATAAACAAAAATGTCAAATAACGGGATATAATTTACATGCATAGTTAATTTAATTGAAGTATTATATAGCAATGATTATACATTTATAGGTCCTTAATATAGTAATTCTGAAGAAACAGCCCCTTCAATCCAGCAAAAGGAACAAATTGATTTTTAGTATACTAATTATATTCTCTACATTTCTAATTTCCCATGAAACTTGTAGCTAGCAAAAAGCAAATAACAAGAGAAATAGCAAGAGAGAATATGACTCATTGTAAAGCTCCATACATCCATATCATATAAGTCAAAATTAAGCGATAGTGAGATAATCAATCTTTAATGGACCAAATGAATTTTGTAATCACACCCCCACACACACATATATATTGATATAATATTTGTTATATTATATAAACAATAGTAAGAAAAGTGAATTTTAATTTTATAAATATTTTCAGTATTAATTTGGCATCACAAATAATACTAACATTATATTCAAAAGATCAAATGAAATTGACAATAATGTATGTTTCGATTTAATGCTTATTATATCATATAAGTAAGAGAAGGATAAAGTATTGATATAATTGGCTCACTCAAGTATTGTTTATATTAATTTATTATCCAAATAATACTAAAATCATCTTTAAAGGATCAAATAATTTTTGTGGTGATGCATGCTTTAGTTAAATACTTGTTATATTATCTTGTTAAAGCAGGAGAGTATTTTATTTAATTAGCTAAGTCGATTTTTTTTGTATTAATTTATTATTCCAAAATTTAAGAGACCAAATGAATTTTACTATAATATATATTCTACTTTAATACTTATTATATTAAGTAAAAAGAGAAATGAACATTTAATTTAAGCGGCTTATTTATTTATTTTTTATTAGTTTACTAATTACTACCCAATTTTAGGGGTGTTCATTGGTCCGGTTGGCCCTATGGGCCCGCCCTAGCCCGGTCTAATCGGACCGGGCTAAAAGTATAAATGGGCATAACTTTAAACAAGACTACTCCGGGTCGGGCCGAGCCACGAGCGAAGGTATATTCCGCCCAACTCGCCCTAATAATTACTTCTTTTTTTTTTTAGTTATTAATATCTTGTCATCTTATTTTTTTTATTTCATTTAATTATCTCTATATACTACAACTTTTATTACTTATTCAAATATTATTTACTTCTTAATTATTTTTATCATTGATGTGAATTCTTACTGATATTTTTTTTATTAAATAATAAAAAAAATATTTACCTAAGACTAATTATGTTAGTATATCTTATATTTTATTTAATAATACTAGATTATTTTTTTATCATTGATACAAATATAAGAGTTCTAAAATTCCATTGTTTTGAAATATATGCCTATAAGTTTGTGTAAAAATATTTTTATATTACAAGTATCAATTCATTAAAAATAATAATAATTTGGGTGGCCCTAACCCGCCCTATCCCAACATAAATCAGACTTGTTAGAGTTGAGTAAGGCCACAGGTATAAAAACAAGTTTCATGTCTTAATCGGGTTAGGTAGCGGACATACTAGATGCTCAGTTTGGTCCTATCCATATACAGTCTTACTTATTCGGACCATCCCGAGTCGTCCTAAAATTGGACTTTTTCGGGCCGAGCAAGGCCACAGGCATAAAAATATACCCAATATCCTAATCGGGTCGAGTTTCGAGCCAAGCATCGCCCTAACCCGGCCCTGTCTATATACACCCTTACCCAAATTTTTGGAAGTGAGAATAGATGTAGTTGAATTTGAAATTTGGAATAAATTAGATGAGATAAAAAGGAGAGGGAGGGGGGGAATCAAATGCACTGTGAAATGCGTACTCACAAATGCTGTTTAGATTAAAATATTTTCTTTGAAATAAAAGCAGATAACCATATGAAACTGGAAACACCAACGACACAAAACCGCCATCTTTTTCCAACAAAGTAACTAGCGATAAACTCCCAAATTTGCTTAGGTCATCATTGTGCCGCGGAGATTTCTTCACCACTGGTGGACACGCTTGGGCCCTCCTCAAAGATTTTGGCGATTCGATCTCTCGGAATCAACGTCAGGTATGTTGACGCCGCGTAATTCCTCTCTGCCATATACGAAACTGCTCGATTATACTTCTCCGACCAGTGCGCGGCCGTGGGAATCACAAGGACTTCAGCCACTTGTGGAAACAGCGAAAGTCGATTCAGCGTCCGCCAAGTCAACACCGTATAGTGGTCAGCCACCGGCTCACACTTCGAGTAAAGCTCCTTAGCCATCGACTTGTACTTAGTGTAGACATTCTTTGTTAAGTTTTTTGTGGCATCCACCACACCGCCGCGCTGTATCTCTGACACGACGGCTCGAGCCATCTCTGGAGCCTTCTGCGCCACAGAAACAGCTTGGCTCGATGCATGCTTTAGCAATGAGGGCACATGGCGCTCCACCTCGATTATTGATATGTCTATTTACAAATAGATCGCGATCATTCATAAATTCTCTGTGAAATAAGGATTGATGACCAATCGGAAATTGCTAACCTTACGATCAGCAAGACTGAGGAACTCGAATGGAACGTCTTGGAACTTTTCATAAATCGGTCCAACCACGGTCTTGACGGTGCCTTCTACGTTCTCAACACCCTGCTTCAATGGACCGGAATTTTCTTTGGCATATTCATAGATGCTTGAGAGGCACATGGCGGCATAGATCGATACCACTTGAACGAAGTCCAGATACTTTAGTTTTTCCCTTTTTTCTTGGCCCTGAGACAATAGGGAAACATTTTAGACAAGAGATTTAAAAAAAAAAAAAGATCCTCAAGAATAGCGATATATTCGACGGTGGCTTGTTTGTTTGCTTTAATTATCGATAGATTTAATGTAAGTATCATTGAATATAAAACCACAGTTTCTTTTTTTCGCATACTTTCTCAATAACCAAATTAACATGCAAATGGGAACGGAGATTTCCAGTAAAAGTAGGAGAAGAAAAACAGAGACAGAGAAGAGAGGTTTACTAGATCTGGTCGATTGCCTTCTGATTCTTGAGACTCAGAGATGCCCGAACTAGGAGAGGATGAGAGAGAGCGTTACAATGAATCTGCTTCTTTATAGCGTTTTCAGCCTTGGCGACGATCTCTAGGAAATCATGGGCTACGAAGATATCCTACGTGGCAGTCGGGCGTTACTGAGAGGTCAAAAGAGTCAACGTGAAGGGGTGCAATGCTCTGCCTCTGTGGTCGTAGATGGGCAAGGTGTCAACAGTGCCACGTGTCATAAGCGTGGGAGTGTAACAGTAGTGAATTGACACGTGGGCCGTCGATAGCAAACTGTTCTTACGTGTCAAGTTGAGGAGTGGGCATTGGATGTGTTCTCTGCATGGCACGAAAAGCTGTGGAAAGCATTATCGTTGGCACGAATCTTAAGGTAGTGCAGCCTTTATATATATATATATATATATATTTTAATGGGAATGAAATTTACTTGATGAGAATTTAAAGAGATATTTGTTCCAAGAAAATGCCCTAACATGTCGGATGTTATACGAACACCAGAGATGTATCCTTTAAAAGGCCTGTTGGCTGCTGGACAACTGGAGTAAGGAAGCAATTATGTGCTTGTGAAATAAATAGTGCACTTGGGCTTCAACAAATTTTTACTGCGGTTTTGTCAGTTTGTTTTTAAATTATTATATTCTCACTCTTTATTGTCATTGTTGACCATTACAATGGCACTCGCTTAAAGAAAAGTTAATGGAATAATGATTTGATTGGGAGGGTTGAATTAAAAAAAAAGAAGGATAAATATGAAAATAAGATGAAATTATATTTGATATGCTATATAAATAAGTGAAAATATTTTTATTTGATATTTGATAAAGTAAAAATAATAGAGAAATGAATATAAAAAATGAATAAATAATCAAAACACTTATAAAAAAATTTTTAAAAAAATTATCATAAAATAAAAAATCATAGTAAGAGATTTCAAATTTAATATATTTATAATTTTATACTAAAAAAACTTAAACTTTATACTTATTTTGAAAGACTCAATAACTAAAATTTGTATAATTCAAATTTTTAGTTTTTAAGTTGTATATAATAATTTTAAAATTAACAAATTTTTAGTATAAAACATTACTGTTAATTTGGACAAAATAATGTTTTTTCTTCTCTTCCAAAAATTCGAAGAAATGAACACAATCTCAAATCAATTAATAAAAAAAATCAATGTATAATTCCATTCCATTCATTGGAATTTCCTACCAAACTTATTTAAATAGTATTTTATTCTTCCTTTCACTCTCATTTTCCACACATTCTTTGTCATCAAATGTGCGGTAAGGAATCATTCGTAAGAGAATATTTTATTCTTATTAAAAAAAATCATTTGAAGAGCTATATATTATTAATGAAAGATATATATATATATATATATATATATATAATATGAATAAATGTTGACAGATGATGATAATAAGATATTACTTTCAGAAAAATAAAACAAGTTACACAACTATATGAAATAACAATCAAGAACCATATGGTATAATTCTTCCCATCATCAAATTTGCAACATCAAACCCACCCTGGGATCAGAGGCATAGGGTTTTTGAGCAACCCTTAGATTATTTTTGAGATTTATGCATAATAATTTTATTATTATCATAGTTGATTGCACTATGCCAAAACTAAACCATATAACGTGGTCCACGTTTTACATTAATATAATTTTAAATTCTTAACAAGTTAACAATCAATTTTAGAAATACTTATAACGAAACTGTTAGAGCAATCAAAATTTAAATAATATGCAAAAACTAAGTATTATTTTCAAATATTAAGTACGGATAAAAGAAGTTTGAAAAATTCAAATTTCATATTATATATCACTATAAAGACATGAGAGAGTCTATAATTTTCAATATTTCAAATTAAGTAGATATTGCATGTCTAGCAGACCTCAAAGAATTTTGTTTCAAGTAGTTACTTTTATGCTCTATTTAGTTGGATAATATAATAATAAAAAGAATGTAAAATGTAGATAAGTGGAGTTAGGCGAGATAAAAAATTATTATTATATTCTTACTTTTAAAAATATAATTTAATGAATAGAATAATAAATATAAGGATATAATAGACATTACATAAATTATATAAAAAAAATACTTTCGCAACGCATACAATTAAACAGAGCCTTAATATTAAAATTTATCAATAAGATAACTAGAATATACATAAGCGAATATAACTTAAGCACTTGTTATAAAGTTTTCAATAGATTAATAACAAGTGGATTTTATTTTGAATGAGCTAATATAATATTGAATTATAATATATATTTAGATATTATTACTTTATTAAAAAACTTTATAGCAAATTGAAAAAAACTACACTTAAAGTTTTGTTTTTATAGTCAAATTTTCTTATCAATCTCTCTGGTCTTTGCCTCTCTTTTTACCAAAAAGCAAAAAAAAATCCAAAATCCAAAATAACAGAGGAGGGAAGACTTCTTTTCCCGTTATATGAGGGAAGACTAAACTGGGCTGAATACGTCCGTTTCAGGACGATCCATCTTCTTGAGTCCAAGAGAGGTGAATATGGGCCGTTGAACCCAAAATCTGTTCGCACGAAAAACAAAAGACCAAGGAAATTGTCGGAGTCTCGGCACTCTAGCTTCAAAGTGTCTGAGCTTTGTAAATTTGACGACGGCAGACGATTCAAAAGCAGAGAAACCATGGCTGTTCAATCGGTGAGTCAATCGGCTCCTCCGCTGAGATCAAAGGCTTTAACCCACAAATTTATGGAAAATCCAAAGATACCCTTTACCGTTGCTCTGGTCCTGGCGGATGCCATGCTTACCTTTCTCATCATCGCATATGTCCCATGTAAGTTCAGTATTCTGTCCCTTTTCTCATGTATTTCGACCTCTCTTGGGGATGCTTTTTTCGAACCATAATGACTGCTGATGTTTTTCTATCTCTTTCATTTTAGATACAAAGATAGATTGGGACGCTTACATGTCACAGGTAAGTGTCTTTTTGAGCTATTCGCCAAACGAAAGAAAAAGAGTCTTTTTGAGCTTGTTTGTCTCTGTCTGGTTCCCTAGGGATATAACTATACAACTAATAAAAGCCGTCCAGATAAATTTTAACTATTATGAGTATGTTATTATTGAGTTGGTTCAACTTAAAAATGTTAAGTTCTGGTCAATGAAGGGACAATGTAGGCCTAAAATTTTTGATTCCCTGCCTTCAATTTCCAACTTCTCTGTCGCCATCTTCAGAAGTTTTAAATTAGTTACCGGGTTTACTGAATTCTTAGTCAAAATTTGTTGTCTAATGCTGCTTCATCAAACAGGTTACTGGGTTTCTTCGAGGGGAAAGAGATTACAGGAACCTGAAAGGTGATACTGGGCCTCTGGTCTACCCAGCTGGATTTCTATATATCTATTCTGCATTCCAGTATTTTACAGGAGGAGAAATTTATCCAGCTCAGGTTGTTGATTGAATATGCTCAATACTTTCAAGACTGGATTTCCTGTCAAATATAAGTTTACTTATTTCATATTGCTTTGCTGATGCACTATTCCAATAAAAGTGATGACTTAGTCTGATATGGACAGCTAAGTGCTCGCTTGGATAAGTTTTCGTTCTTCTTTCCCACCTCCCTCTCTGTAATGGAGGGGTTTTTGCTGGCAAAGCCCGTCAAATCAGTCATTACGTTTCTTGTGTCCAGCTTTTTCCCATCTTATACTCAGTTTTACTAGGTATGATACTGAAATTGGTAGAAGGCATTGATAAGTTCCTGTGCACGGAGGCTTGTTATGTGGCTTAGTGGTCAAGAATGCCAACTAACATTGCTGATGCATAACACTTTCCTTCTTACTGGCTTCAAGAAAAAAATTATAAGGAAGATGAACCCTAAATTACAATGGTTTTCAGATGAATGGTTAATCAGTGCATGAAAGAATTATTGAAGAAATCATCACATGTTTCTCTTTTCTCATTGCAGATTTTGTTCGCATTTTTGTATATCCTTAATCTGGCAATCATTCTCTTAATCTATGTGAAGACTGATGTGGTAAGGAAATCTATGTAAGGTCGGATTGCTGTTATTTGTTTTTCCCCTTAACATCTGCCCATATTTAGGAAACGTGATCAATTGTGTTTAACAAGTGAAATCTTCAACCTGTTGTTCTCGGTTTTAGCTTTATTTAATGCAAGTTTTAGTGCTTTACTTTGGTTCATGTCTTACAGAAGTTATTGTAATTCTACGTTGCCATTATCCATGCAAGTTGTCTAAATTGTATAACTCAACCTGTATATTAAGTTTTGTGGATTTTAAAAGGATCTTTGCTGCTAGTTTTGCCCCAACCATTGTTGGTTTTCTTTTGAATAGCATTGATGACAGTTTTCATTGTTCTTGAAATGTCTAACAGCTTCCATGGTGGGCCCTTAGCTTACTTTCTTTGTCAAAAAGAGTGCACTCTATTTTCATGCTTCGTCTCTTTAATGATTGTGTGGCCATGACACTTCTTCACGTCGCATTGCTCTTAATCATTCACCAAAGGTGGCATCTTGGTTTAATTATGTTCAGGTAATGGTTCCTTTCCTAAACTCATCTTCCTATAAGTTAAAATTTTTACATGGCTTTTATATTTATTTGTTAGTGGGGCTGTTTCGGTAAAGATGAATGTGCTTCTTTATGCTCCACCTTTATTGCTCCTCATGCTAAAGGTACATTATTTACAGTTGATTATGTTGCATTTATTCTCCTTGAAATTGCCAGCAGAAGCTCAATTAGTGTCCTTTTCTTCAAACACATGCAGGCTATGGATATAAGTGGGGTGTTATTGGCATTAGCTGGCGCAGCATTGGTTCAGGTGTCTGACTCTGTTGTTTGATTTACTCAGTATATTTTATTGTATCATAATCTTAAAAATGTTGTGTGGCACCAAACTTTCTGTTTCTATACTGCAAGCCATTGTTACTTTCCTCATATATCATGCTTTACAGAGTGAACAAACTTTTGATTTATGAAAGTCGGTATATGTCTTTCTTAAACATTCTTTTCACATTATTAGGTGAGTTGGACTTCTTAGAGTTAAAATGCAATTGGTGCTGAAGGGTGAGCTATGTCCAATATTAGTGTCATTTGTTAACACCTAACTGGTGAAATGCTGCTGCAGATATTGTTGGGGCTTCCTTTCCTGGTTTCATATCCAGTTGCATATATATCAGGAGCCTTCAATCTTGGCCGTGTCTTCATCCATTTCTGGTACTTGTTTCTTGAGTTTGTGTTTTGATATATGCTTCATAACTGTGAACCCTGCTGACAAATTTAACCTTACACTCTAATTAAAAAGCCTTTTTCTGAGTCAAATGTTGATGAATGGAAGAGGGGAATCAAGTTTATTTAAATTTTCATTTTATACTAGGATTATTAGTAACCTTTTGGCACTATGGAATATATTTACATAAGTGCCCCCCTTTTTGTCACTGAAACAATACATAAGCAAATAAGCTGAAGAAGTTTGGTCTCTTGAATGGCAAATGATTGGATACTCTGCTCAGAGTTTCACTTTAAATCTTATGGCAGGTGCCAAAGTCTACAATGTAATGGGACCCTTAACCATAGTTTACTTGTTTTTCTTCAGGCTGCATAAATGTATATCTATTCCAGTTCTCTTTATGTGATAATGCCTCTATTCATCCGCATCTTTACTTTTATATGCATTTCTTTTATTGATCCAAATTGGTGTTTCTCTGATATATAATTTTGATTATTTGTTCTCAGGTCTGTTAACTTCAAGTTCATGCCTGAACCAATATTCATATCCAAAGGATTTGCAATCTTTTTGCTGGCTGCTCACCTCATGTTACTTGCTTTGTTTGCACACTTTAGATGGTGCAAGTAGGTATAAAAATCCCCCCCCCCCCCCCCAAAAAAATTGAAAAAAAAAAGGAAGGGGTTGTTGCACTAGAATTTAAAGAACATATTTTTAAGCTTTGAAAAGAGAGAGCTGCAATTTTGATAATTATTCTAGTCAAGTTATGCATTTCATCAGTTTTTATCCCTCTGTTTTGGTGCAATAAATAAATGTGACCATGACCTACTCATTAATTTTGGCCATATCATGGACCTGCCTCTTGATTGGTTGCAATAAATAAATCTTGCTTAATTGGGATAAGTAGGCTTCTGGTGTACTTGAGATTAAAATCTGGACGTGGCTTGCTATTTTTTATATGTTTACTTGTTCAGTTTCTTGCAGGCATGAAGGAGGACTTTTCAACTTTCTGCATTCCAAATATGTCTCTATGAGGCTAAGGTTTGGGTTTTTCTTTTCCTCCTCTTTTAAGAAGTTTGGCAAGAGCAGTTCGTCATCCATCAAGGTCCTTACTAAAGAACGTAAGTAGTCAGTCTCAGAAATTTTAAGAGGACTAGATTAATTCTACTTTTGACTGAACTTGAAGTTGCCTTCTTCTTCTGAATTCTCAGTTCTCTTCTTCACTTCCTTCTTCTTTTGAATATTAAATCTTGCCTTATACTCAGATATCGTGACAGCAATGTTTGTTGGAAATTTCATTGGCATTGTATGTGCAAGGTCGTTGCATTATCAATTCTATTCATGGTAAGTTTGCTGGCATGATCCTTTCCTAATTTCTGTTAATGCTATGAGCTCTAGATGCAAAAGTTGCTTGCCTTGTTTCTAACTGTTGTAGGATAACTTATCAATTTTTTTTAAATAAACAAAAAAAAAGACTTCTTGTAACTGTATCGGCTGTATTATACAACTGAATAAGATGGTGGAAATTTCTTTGAAGTCCTTGCCTGAACACACCTATCCTTTTTGTTTATAACATTTTGAAGACATTCTTTTTAGAATTATTTTTGTCTAATCCTTATCATTTACTGAATGACTGCTTATATTTGTCTAAAATTTTTTTTAGATGAATAAAAAATGTCTTTTGGTGTAAACTCTTATCTGTGAGCCTTTTCTTCTTTTATGGTTTCCCAGTTATGCTGGCATTTCATTGTCGGTTGTCGCTTTTATGCTGATACGTGTGAACTAGCATTTTTTTTTTTGGGGGGGGGGGGGTTGGATGGCCAATTGGTAATTCTCCAATAGCCTAGATCATATCAGAGCAATAACTATTTTCCTTTACTCTGCTGAACCGATGTTGAAAGCAAACAAATATTGTGAACATGTTACATAACAATAATATGCAGATGTGTCACACCATCACAGTCGTGGTTTATTATCTTTCAAGTGCAATGGTATCAATTCTTAAAACTTGGCCATTGGTATTTGGTACAGGTATTTCTATAGCTTACCTTACCTTCTGTGGAGAACTAATTACCCGACATTGATGCGGTAGATTATTCCACATATGTTACTTTGCTAAATTTTTCGTGATTTTATCTTCTACGTTGAGTTCATAACAAGATCCATTTCTCTATATGAAGCAGTTTAATTTTGTTCATGGGAGTGGAGATGTGCTGGAATATCTATCCTTCAAATAGCCTTTCGTCAGGGCTACTTCTCTGCCTCCACTTAATTATACTCTTGGGTTTGTGGTCTGCTCCACCGGATTATCCTTATGTACATGATAAATATTCCACTCACAAAGACAAATAGAAGTTCTCAAGCCTCCCGTTCCTTACTTTTCTGTGGAGGTAAGGGACAAACGATTTCTCCCTCTCTTACCTCGCTCTTAATGTAATGTATCTTGGAGCAAGCAGAGGTTGGATTTTGAATGCAAAACGGAATATAGGGGAGAAATACTATTTTTTTTCTTTTTCTCCTTTTGTGGTCTGCAGTGATTCCGAAATCTTCATATTTCATCTTGTTTAGGAATTCTTCTATGCCATATATATGGTATTCAACAAGTGCTAGTGACAAAACTGTAAACTGTATTTGTATTAAAACCTTTCTTTTGAGAATTTCTTTCATGAAATTTAACAAAAGTAGTGGTAAACTTAAGGTCAAGAAAGGAAATGTTTCCCGCGTTAATAATTTTTTTCAAAGTGAAGAATTATATCTACTGGCCCAAAAAAAAAAAAGAAGTGAAGGATTATAGCTATCGTAAGAATTAAATTAAGGTCACTAACTATGTCCAGGTCAATATCAGATTTTTGATAAAAGTTACAATAGTAAAATACTTTCAAAATGTGTTTCATATAAATGTAAATTATATTAATTTTTATTGAGGTTTGGTTAAGTTTGCATTTAATATTCATTTATTTTAAAAACTATATTTGGTTTCTTCTTAATTTATTTTGTGTATAAAGTTGACTTGTAATTTTTGTGTCTTCTAAAAATAAAATTACTTTTGTTATGGTATTAGGATAAAATTATAGTCTCACAATAGAATTTAATATTAATTTAGTTAGTTATATTATATATTAAGAATAAAGTTATAATTTTATGTTGTGTTAAGAAATAAATATTTTTCATAAAAAATAAATTAGAAGAAAGATTTTTATGATATATATTAAAATAATTAACTCTGTAATTTATGATAATTTTTTTAATTTCTCCCCTCGTGTTAACGATATGACATCGTGTCTCCGTGTAAAAGTGCAATGACATAATGATCTCACCAACTGTATCAAAATTTAAATTTGAATTTTCATAGAATAGGAATAATTGAATAATATAAAAAAAAATATTTGAATGGAATGCCGCCACTGGACTCTGAATCTCATCCTCTTGGCCGTCTCAAATGACAAAACTGACCCATCAACCTAAGCTTGAAATATTATATATAAGCTTCTCTAAAAGGAACCATTGCAAATGAGACATGGAATTTTCTTTTTTATATCAGAAAATGAGACATGGAATTGATTATTGCCATTTTGGTTCCTTTGGGATAAGCTCTCAGGGCAAAGAGGAAATGGGATAAATTCATAAACTTCACAATTTATAAAAAAAACTCAAAAAAACGAGTGGTAGTTTTGTAATTACGCCTGACCCATCGGGTCACCGGGGTTCGTTATTATGAATCTGGTATGTACCCAGCTCAGTTCTAACTCGCATTTCGTGATATTCTCGTCTCTTTGGAGCTCAGGGGCTGCTGTAGAAATTCCACCTGCATTGATAATGGTTTGGGTTTCTTTCCCTGATTTCGTTTTGTTACTTGATCTGTTACCTGGATATCCTCTTCCTTTGTTTTGTATTCTGATTCCTGATAGCCATTAGGGTTTAGATAATTTAAGAACAATCCGAATCACATATGCCACTTGAGCCTCTATGTCCTTGCTCCAGGTTTTGGCGGTGTTTAGGGTTTAGTGGCCGAATTGGGAGTTGAATTTCGATCTTGTTGGTCAATAATCTCTTAAGAGTCTAAGTAAGCATTTTAGTTTTTGTGTGTCTTGATTAGGATGTTTACTGGGTGGATCTTGTGTGTTCTGTTTTTTTTTTTCTTTTTTCCTGTGCCTGGCGGCACAATTATGATGGCTACTTCTCTATTGGGCCTATTGCACGGTTACTTTTGATTTAAACTCTATTTCACTAGTTAAGTTTTTGCTCATAATTTAATTCCTTTCATGAAGTGATGAGTTTTTCGAATTCTACGTGGGCATTCTTTTGTTGACTTTGTAACCGTTACCCCCCCCCCCCTCTTCTCATGTCAGGATGGACATGATTCGGAAGACCCAAAGCAAGCACTGCTGATATGACAGCTTTTGTAAGTTGTTCAACTCAACTTTTTGAAGGATTCATGGTTTTGTTCTCAAATTGCATTTGTTCATGTTGATTCTGTTAGTAACTGATATCTGAACACCTGGTATTTTTTAAACTGGCTCATTTGGCCTTTCAATCCTTTTATTGACGAGTGATATCTTTTGGCATCCCAAAGGCCAAGTTGAGAGTCAGAGTAGGCAAATTGGTGTGCCTGATGCAGAATTGGGAAAGCTTTTGCTTAGATTATTTGATTCCTGTGTTTTTATGTCAATGAGATCTGACTTTTGTCTGTCCCTTTTGCCTTCAGGTGCAAAATCTTCTTCAGCAGATGGTGAGTTGTTTAGTGTAGAATCTTAGTTACATTGTTGGTTGTCAGAATACATTCACCTATTGCTAACAAGATTTTTTCCCCCCAGCAAACTAGGTTCCAGACTATGTCGGATTCCATTGTTACAAAGAATATCCTTTTTAGAATATGGTAATTTAGTGCTACCATGTTTTTTTGGTGGGGAGGGCGGTGTGGAAGTTGTGCTGGTTTCTTTAAACTTTTATTATTTCTTGCCATAGTTTTCCAGAAACAATTTTAAAAAAGAGATTAGATGATAGAAGACCTAAGGTAGCTTACATTTCATGAACCTACATTGAAACATGAAAATTTTTTCGACAAATGTCATCAGACCTTTCGTTTGGAAATTAAATGGAACCTTCTATGTTTGATTGTGAGGTGTTAAGATAATTAAATCTGTGGTGGCTTCAACCTCACATTGTGTGTAATTTGATTGTTATTGTGTGTAATTTGATTGTCTGTGTCTTGCAAAATATATCTGCTTCTCTTTATTACTTCCAGGCAAGTCTACAATATCCATCCTATAAAATGGGTATCAATACCCAAAACAATAATATGATGTCCTGTATAACCAATCGCAGAAGTGGTAAATTACAGCTGCATAATTGCACAAATTGTGACTCACTAAATTACTGGTCAAGGCAGGATGGTATTGGTATCTATTTTATAACATGATATTGTAGTGTGGACTTGCCTATTACTCAATGCTGAAGCAATGTTTTTCTTGACGTTAATGCACTCGATGAGATGGGCAACCGTATAAACGAGTTGGAGCAAAGCATCAATGACCTTAAAGCGGAGATGGGCGTGGACAGCTCCCCGTCACCTGTGGCCCCTGCTAAGCCAAGCAAGAAGAGGGATCTGCTTAAGTCACGTTAAAGTTAAAATGCTTTTTGTTATTTCTTGCATTACATCAGGATTTTTGTATTATGGCGTCTATCTATGTCTGCATGGTGGTTCAGGAAACAGTTGTTTACTAAGTAATGTGGCCACGAGTGCGTTCCTCTGTATCTAATTATCTTATTGTTCGAAACAAGAAATGCAGTTTTGCTGACTAACTGTTTGTATTTCCCATTTGAGCTGGTGCTCTGTGTAGGGGGGGGGGGGGGGGGGGTGGGGGAAAATTTAAGGATACCTCCATACCTCATATTTTGCGATTACTTTGTGACCCTAGTCCTCTGCAAGATATGAGCAATCGGTGCTCTATAGTTACTGAAGTTTTTAAAGTTTTAACAACTGCGTCTACAAATTTTTTGGTCTCGGATACAGGATTATGTTTGAGGCAACATTCGTCAAATTTGATGTTTAGAAGCCGCAACTTTTTTTTTTGGGGGTCAATTTCTTCCATGGTTTTTGGACCATGACAGGTAACCTATTTATTGGAAAGAAATATTTGGTTTTTGTCCCTCGTTTATTGCGACTGGGTCTGAGGCATTCTATGTGAAGATCGTCGAATTGCCTCTCTGGCAGTGGTTTCGGCTGGAGACGGAATTTCAGTGAACTTTTTAACGCTACATCTACATCTAATCGTTTAGCAGATGTTTAGTCAAAGACAGGAAGACAAGACTATGTTTATGGAACTCACTATGGGTATTATCCTGGAAAACACGTCACGTTTCACGATTGCCGAGTGCTTAGAATTACAAGATTACGATTAAAGCCTCGTGGGGTACCAAGCATAATAAAGACACGAAAATTTTCAGCGAGTATTTATAATGATAACAATGCAAAACCCAGATATGCAGCGTCGCAGGCCACCTCTAATGATGAGGTCGTAAACCTTACAGCCTTAAGTTGGGGATTGTAATGGCAGCAAAAACATATTCTGCATACTGCAATGATTGTCGAAGATTTCAACCGATGAACGTGGGCCCAAAAAACGGAAAAATAAAAGAAAAAAAAAACAAAAGAACTTATAATTAAAGACATGTTTGAAACTGATTTTGTTTTAAAACAGATATTTTTTACAACAAATTTTAAAAATTAAAAAATTAAAAAAATCATTTAAATTATTATTTTAAAAAGTAATTATTTTTATTTTTCTTTGATTCTATAAAATAAAAATTACAAAACACTTAAAAAGTATTTTAATTTTTCTGTTTTTGAAAATAAAATTATGTTTTTTTTTGTTTTACAAAACACTTCATTAAAAATACATTATTAAACAATTTTTTTTTATTTTTTTTTATTCTTAAAAATAAAAGACTATCCTAAAAATAAGAAACTGAACCCTTCTTTTTGTTTTTCCCCAGTCAAATGAATATCATTTTGCTCAAGCCTCAAGGTTGAATTGGCACCACACCACCAGGAACAGGAGTAATTCATCCAGTCAGGGACTGTTTGTATAGAAACCCCAAAAAAAAATGGTGAATGAAACATATCTCTTATACTTTTACTTTAAAAAAAATAAAAATAAATAGATAGGGTTGAGTTATCATGTGGTATACACAAGGATGAAAATGAATTCGTCTCCCTCCCCTAAAACAAACGGGCCAGTAGAAGCTTCTCAAAATCTACATCTACTCCAAGCCTATAACCTGACTTCTTAGTAGGGTCATCTACTGCATTTGTGCCAACATCGATGACTGCAGCTCCGGGTTTGATATAACCGCTCCTTGATCTGGAAAGTGAAAATTTTCCATTATGCATAAACTGAACTAAAGAAGACAGCAACTAAAAGTACGTGCTTAATAAGATACAGGGCCATGAACCAAGACCTTCCATAATTAATACAATCAAGTCTTACTCAATTCCCCCTGTAACGTATGTTAGATTGCAATGAGACTGCAGAACAGTAGGACTTTAAGAAACTGATACAAAAGGAATTCTTTTGTAATTTTCAGTGCAGGCAGATATTGTCTGTGTGTTGACATAAAAGAAAGATCAACTTTAGTAAACGATGATCTTAAACTTATTTGCATGTGTAACGAGAATGTGGGGAGTATGGGAGAAACC
>JAIUCV010003679.1:0-20106 GCA_026724425.1 Erythrophleum ivorense
GTTCATACATAATAATCATATACTTTTATACATGCCCAAGTGCTTACATCTCATATACATCATATGGATGCAAACTTTGACATTAAAATGCATATATTTCCTATCCTATTGTCAAAATCTTATCTTCAAGGTGCTTGGCTTTCATTCCTTGCTCCATGTGGCTCACTTAGTGGTTAGACAAAATATAGGGAAAAGTGAGATTTAAAGAATCTAAATAGCTCTTTTACCCTTTCAAGCATACATATATGGCACATTTTCATGTCAAAGAATGCAAACATGCAATGAAAGCTTCTAGTGAACATACATAAACATTTTTCAAGTGACATAATCTCATTCAAATCAAACATAAGCTCTGAGGACTTTTGGTTTGGTCTCACTCAATTTCTTCGAAACTTTTGGATTAGCCTCACCCACTTTTAGGGACTTTTAACTTAGCCTCATTCTCTCTTGAGACTTTTGGCTTTGTCTCACCCATTCTTAGTATAACATACAAAATTAATTAAGGTATTAATTATAGATTTGGACTAATTAAGAATAATTATTATGAAATAATTAGGCAAACCTATGTGAATAAGAGTTTATGGAGAAATAAATAATTAATGTAGGTTTAAGATTCAATTGGGTTAAAACTTAATTTAGGCCTATAATTAATTCAAGTAGGTTAAGGATAAAGACTAATAAAGGCCTAATAATTTTAGGTGCAAACCTAACTCCTTATTATAAGACTTAGCCCAAGAGATATTATCTAATAATGGCCCAATATGGTTTAATGAGTTAGAAGCCCAAAATAATACTAAAATGTTAGAAATTCTGTAGCCCAATCCCTAAGGTCTGGCCCATAATGCAAAATTTGAACTCCAAATGGACTTGGGCCCATAGGTTAACCTACAACCTAACTTAAACCCATCTAAACCCTACACACCTTCAGCCCTTCCCACCATTCTGCAAAAACACAAAACACACAAAGCAATTTTTGGAGGTTTTAAGAGAGGCTAGGGTTCTTAGTAAGAAATCTATCATTTCTTACTTCTAGAGCCAAAACCAGCCAAGGTGAGTGTTCTATAACTTGACCCTCTCCTTTTCCTCTTCAATTTGACCTAATTGGTTTTTCATTTAGAGCATTTTCACTATGCCCAAAATCTGAAATGTGTTTGTTTGGTATTTCTCAAAAGATTTTTGGAGGTAGAGGCTAGAAGGGATATTAGTTAAGTATAAATTCTTTATTTTGATGTATTTTCTGCTGGTTTAAGACCCATATAGTTGATTTGTAATATGGGTATTAATTTTGTACGAATTTGCTTAAGATTTAGGGTGATACTTTGAAGGTTCTAGTAAAGGAAACATCTAATTCGAATTTTACTCTTATAGTGATTGGGCTGAGGTAACATTGTTGTTGGTTCTCCAGAAATTGTCTATAAGTGAAGTAACTAGAGTTCATTTTAAATTCCACATATATATCAATTTTAATTTTATATCAACTACATATGCATGATTTTGAATGTTAAATACATTGGTTGGCTATCTGATATGTTGTGATTAGACTTTGTGAGTTCATGGTGGAGCTGTGGCGCGGCTACTACTCATGCATATGCTTTGATCAGGCACTGGGTTATGATCATACCCCAAATGCACTGAGCCCTGGTTGTGCTTATTGAGGAGCAGGTGCCATGAACGGGTCTCTCCCAATGTTATTGGCCTTTAACATGTGGATTTGTGATTGCTAATATGAGATAGTAGCCACTGATAGCCTAATTATTTCATTTACTGATATGATTAATATAATTTCTATGGCTCATCTTAATTCATGTATATATGTTGATTAAATTAGAATATATGAATGGAATTTTCCTTCAATTACTGAGATTTGTATCTCACCCCCCCGTTTCATGGGATAACTATTTCAAGTGAAGGTCCTTTAGGTAAGGATAAGGGCAAGCAAGTGGATGAGCATCCATGAGCTGAGGCCTGGTGTGGGAAGCTATACTTGGGTAGAGTTGATTTAGGGTAGATGTTAATTTTGTTATTATCATGTATAGCATCATCATGTAATCATATTGCCAAGTATAAGAGTTTTATATTTTGGTAATTTATGATTTATCTAATAGGAAGCTAAGCTTATGCAATCTAATATTTGATGTATGTGTTTATGTATCTGATATGGAACCTAGTTGATGCAAGTTATGGTCAATTATGTGGAAATGTAATCATATGTTAACTTAAATGATGACTTAGATTGGTACTGCATGGCACCCCTATTAAGATTCATATTTGAATGATAATATTAGTTGTATATGAATCTGGTTGCTTGTTATTATCACATGGAATTTGCTAATGCATGATAGTTTAGGAGTAGAAATCAACATCTAGGCCTTGAATTGGAAAGATTAGATATGTCAGGTAAATTAAGTAGATAAATGCCATTAGGGTCTCACAAATTGAGGAGAGTGGTCCTAGAGTATTCCTAGAGGGAGAGTTGGAGTGTATGGGACAAAATTTGGGAGGTATAAGCACAGGAGAGAGTCATGTCATAGCCAAGAAGAGCTCACCACAGCCAGGAGAGTGACAAAAGCAAGGAGTGCCACAACACGAGGCATCTTGTCGCAGCGTAAAATGAAAAGTTACCCAGGGAGGGTAACAGAGTGTGACCTCACTGTGGCACAATAGTAAGTTGAGGAAATTAGGCGATGTGTGTCCCAGTAACTAGTCTCGCCGCGACACAAATCGTGAAAATGGCTACAATAACTCCAAGATGTGTTTTCTGCTGCGGCGCCATATAGGCTAGCCATGGCGAGGGTCCAACTCCCTGTGGTGAGATTTGTGAAAATGTGAGAAGTGAATTCGAGAGCAATTTTGCCGTAGTATGAAAATCTTAGGCCGTGGTGCAAGATGCGAAGCTTGCTTTTTAAGTTCCAGTAGTTAACTTAGCTGTAGCGGGAAGATTCCCAGTCGCGACGAAAGTCCCCAAACCCCTACTTTTAGCCTAGAAACCTTGATTTTTCCTATGATAATGTTAAAGAATGGTTTAGAAACACTTGTAGGAGGTTTTTGTGAGTTAGAATTAATGGATAAATGAATTAAAGGCTTTTGATTGAGGATTAGATTCACTTATATGCATAACTAGTTGTGATTATTTGGTTAATAACTCTAATAATATCAATGTTCAAATTTCCTTACAATTTCCTAAATTGATTAATTGTAATGGTTCTAGACCTTGATTTATGATCATTGATCGCATATTTAATCTTAATTACCATGACTAAAAGTTAGGGTCGTTACACTTAAGGACTTTTGGCTTCTCCTCACCTATTTTAAGGGACTTTTGGCACAACCTCACCTATTTAAGCCTTCTTGCATTCAAAACATTTTTCAAGAAGCATAATGGTATTGAAGCATGAATTTAATGGCTATAAATATATCTCATGATTCAAACAAACACACAAGCATCTAATGGCAATCAAACATCCAAGACAGGCACACAAAAAAGGATAGATAGCTACCTTATGCCAAGAACACAAACTTTTTCCTTTGCTTTCTTACTTCCCCTTCTCGCCCTCACACCTACACCTAGGGGAATCTTGATTTTCTTGCCTTAGACACATCAAATAAGACACAATTCAATCATTGGAACCAATTCTAGTTTCACATAAACTCTATACAAGCTTATTTGATTTTATGACATCATTATGGTTCCATATAAGAGCATAATGAAGCAACACCTAGAATTTATGATCTTAGCTCCAATTTCTCATTCAATTTAAGTTTTATGACTCCATTTAAACTCTTTAAAGTCATCACAATTTCAATTCAAGGAGCCTAAACTCAAGTTGCTTCTTATACCTTAAAAAGGAATCTAAACTTCCATTTCATAAACCATGGCTTCTAGATTTAAACTAATGCTTCCCTTGGTATTTATTAATTATATATAGACCATTTCTATCCTTTGAATCAAAGAAAATTCTCCCTAGGTATTACTTCTAGCCCTTGGCCGAGACATAGTGCTAGGTAGAGGACCCATGGAGTTTGCTTGGTTTTTCTTAGAAAAATGGCACTTGTGAAATTTCCTAGACCTCTTATGAACTCTTACATACTCTTACATAGGCTAGATTGAAAGCTTTAAAAATTGCTAGGTGCAACAAGAACCCTAGAAAACATAATTTGAATTCCACAGTTTCTCTTTTAAATCTAATTGCATATTCTTGTTTCTCATGCTCTAAAACCTTTGTTCCTACTATGACCTAAATTCCTTTCCTCCTTAATAGGTCTTAGGGTTGGCTAAAAAATACAAGAGAAGAATGAGACAAGATGAAGTAAAACAATCCGTGGTTCTTACCTTATTTGCAAGCTTTTCCAAGGAGCTTTCAATTGCTTCTAATCTCTCCTTGAATTTCTCTCCTCCTTTTATTGAACCAGCTATGAAATAGCTCTAAATAAGTCATCAAAACTATAGGAAAAGATAGGAAAAAGAGGAGAAGAAGTTGGAAAAAGGAAAAAGCATGAAAAACCATAAATTTCTTACACTTTTTGCTTGGTTTTCTCTTCCCTTCTTCCTCCTTTTTTGGTGCACCACTTTGAGGAGTCTTAGAATCTGGTTTTAGGCAAAGCAAAGTTGGTTATAAGGAGGAGTAGAAGTGGGACGTGTTTTAAGGGCTAGAAGGCTTCATTAAGTCACTTTTTCAAAATTTCCATTTTGTCCTTAAACTTGGTTTCTTTTCATTTGGGCTCATTTTAACTCTTTGTTTAGAACTATATTTTTTTATTATAAAAATTTAGGTCCTCTAATTTATAAAATTCCTTTGATTTTATCCAAATTGGATTTAAAACTTTCATAACTGAATCGGTTAAAGTTTCGATTAACTAACACTCCAAATTACAAACCGGAGAGGTCATAATCATTCTAGGGATTCTTATGATTTTTAGGATCTCTGAGAATCCTAAAAAATATAATTTTTTTATTTAAAGACAAGGAGCTTTCAATTGCTTCTAATCTCTCCTTGAATTTCTCTCCTCCTTTTATTGAACCAGCTATGAAATAGCTCTAAATAAGTCATCAAAACTATAGGAAAAGATAGGAAAAAGAGGAGAAGAAGTTGGAAAAAGGAAAAAGCATGAAAAACCATAAATTTCTTACACTTTTTGCTTGGTTTTCTCTTCCCTTCTTCCTCCTTTTTTTGGTGCACCACTTTGAGGAGTCTTAGAATCTGGTTTTAGGCAAAGCAAAGTTGGTTATAAGGAGGAGTAGAAGTGGGACGTGTTTTAAGGGCTAGAAGGCTTCATTAAGTCACTTTTTCAAAATTTCCATTTTGTCCTTAAACTTGGTTTCTTTTCATTTGGGCTCATTTTAACTCTTTGTTTAGAACTATATTTTTTTATTATAAAATTTAGGTCCTCTAATTTATAAAATTCCTTTGATTTTATCCAAATTGGATTTAAAACTTTCATAACTGAATCGGTTAAAGTTTCGATTAACTAACACTCCAAATTACAAACCGGAGAGGTCATAATCATTCTAGGGATTCTTATGATTTTTAGGATATCTGAGAATCCTAAAAAATATAATTTTTTATTTAAAGATCCCTCCTTTGAATTTTCTAAAAGTTGCCTAAAATTATAAAAATGCTACTGTCTTTTCATCTAATTTTGTTTAGCTATTTTGGCCTTAGTTTTAGAGCACTTTTTGCCTTGTATCCTCATTTTTTAATATCTAAATTATCATTCTAATTTTATTTGACTTCTAATCATTCCATTTATGGGACTTTCTTTTGTAATTTTCTTAATTTATGGCTTTTAACATGATAGGATATTACAAAATGCATGCTTCAAATTGTAATATTTCTGGTTGAATAAGTGTGTTATGGGTGAGAGATGAATTTGGTAAGCCCAAATGATTCATTTAACAAAAAATGAATAAATTTAACCTATGATGTCGGCACTTTTAGCTGCTAAAAGTCATAATTTTATAAAAATTGATGCTTTTAAGCCAATTAGGCTACAAATTAAATGATATATGTTTATCATATTACACTTGCTCATTTTAAAGAAATTTCCACCATTATAGCAAGGAAAATATCCCTTCTATAATCCCTTGTTAAACACTACCAACAAGGGATATTGATTCTCTTGCTAATCCCTGGCCATAGAGCAAGAAAACATGTCCTTACTAACTCGTTGGTGAGGGAATGGTTTTAGCAAGGGAATGAAAATTCGCCAATCCCTAATTACTTCATCACAAAGACTGCCATCAACATTCCCACATTTTTCCCCTTAGTTAAGAAGGTTAGCAAGGAATTTCTTAACCTTGCTATTCATTCATTAATTAGCGAGGGACTAGCGAAGAACTAAGTCTACGTAGTCCTTTGGTACTTAACAAGAACTTTTCCCTTGCTAAGATGTCACTAATTGATCATTGATTACAGAAGTACATGCTATCATTCGCACATTTTTCTTTTACTTTATTGCGAAATTTAATGAGGATTTTGCCTTTTTGTGCTAATCCCTTGGTGTTTAGTGAGAAGTAGTTAGGGAATAATTCCCTTGCTAAATTCCTTTTTTCTCACTATGGACTATTTATTTATTTATTTAATCAAATGAATTTAAAACTTTTTTAATTCATAACATAAACTATTTAATATTGGTCAAATACATGTATAATACTTGTTATATTATGCAAATATTATATATAAGAATGTTTTGGTAGAAGTAAGTGTAACTTAATTTTTTATTTCAAAAAAAGGTCTATGTGTATTTTCATGATAAGGTTGAGCACTCTATAATTAAATTATTTCTTAGTTGAAGAAAGAGTATTTCGCCTATTTGGAAATTAATTTTTAAATAGGATGAGATATCACCAAAGATAATAGCTTTTTTTAACCTTTAGGAACTCCTAAAGAAAATATAGTGAACATCTACTATATTAAAGGTACTTTTTTCTTTTTTCTAGAAATGATTTAATTAAACAACCTTCTTTTTATTGTGAAAATCTATATTATCTTTCCTTGGGACTAAAAATTACTTTACAGTTAAATTTTTTTTAATCAAAATGTCCTAAAAAATTACTAAAAAATATATTTTAAAATTCTTATTTCAATATTACTTGTTTTGTGTTTTAAAACAATAAATTTAATTTATTCTAAATTGGTATTGTATTTATAACATAACTTATGTTGATCAAATATATATTTAACACACATATTACTGTTGAAATTAAATATTATTAATTATTATCTGTTAGTTGATTAGATTTCTTTAAGAATTTATTTTTCTGAATAAGTTTTTTGTTTCTAGTAAATGTTAAATATTTTAAATTTTACAAAATTAAAAAAAGGTTGATTATTTTATAAATTTGAAGGTATTTTAATCAAAATAAATTTAATTGTAAGGTATTTTTCAATTTCAGGAAACAACAATGCAAATTTTCATAATATAAGCAAGAGCTATGTAATTAAATTATTGAGAAGATAGAGTAATGTACTTGTATTTTAAATATCTAATCATATACAAAATATCAAAATGAATATAAGGGTACACCAGATTACTTTTATGATATAGTAAAATTTCTTGTCAAATGATTATAATTGCAGCAAAATTAAGGGTTCCAATGGAGACTTTTGGAAAGACCAACTAGTCATTAACGAGATTGGATGGGCTAAGATCGGGTGAGTTAAGATAGGGAATTCACTTTATTGTGTGAAAGTTTAATAAAGAGATAGATGATAATCCACATTTATAGTTTGGAACTTACAATATGATTAATGAGGGTGGTATATTTAAACACTAAAATTTTTAATATTATCTTTATTTAAATGAACAAGATAAACCAAAAAAAAATGGAGAGCATTAAAATAAGAAATGAACAAAAAAAAATTATAACAAACCTAACCTATTTCAAACATTTTAATTTAGAGGGATTAAAAAAGGAAAAATTACATTTAATTACCAAAGCTTTATCAAATTTATAATAAAATACATTAAAATTAAAATTATTCTTAAGGATCAAAACTACTACCATTTATTATTAGACTTAAAAAAATTATTATCAAATTTTAAAAAAATTATTACCAAAGTTATTTAAATTGTAACATTTGTAAAATTTAATATCTTTAGAAATAATTTTAATTTTTTAGATTTTTATTATAAATTTTATAAAATCTAAGCACTTGAATATAATTTTTTTATTAAAAAAGCTAACCCCGTGTTGCTTTTGTTTTTTTGTTTTTTTGTGTTTGGAGTGGGGGGGAGAGAGAGGGGTTAACCCGTCATACTTTATTGTCTTTCAAATATTTAAATAGTATAGTTAGCATATTAACTCAATCTTCCCCATCTCTCTCTCTATCCTTCCAATCAAGCCCAAATGATAATAACACAAGTTAACATATTATATTCATTATAATGGCTACAATTGCCATAGTCGAAAACTGCCTACTTATCCTCATTTAACTTCAAACTACCAGAAGGATTTAAAAAAGAAAAACTAGAAGGTAAGATAAGATTAATTAAGGTCTCCATATAAGAAAGGATCAATAACAAAAGGCACCCTTAATGTTCCTACACTAGGCAACAATAAAGAAACTGCATCAACTAGCTAGTGAAAGGTTTTGCTGCTATTTTGTTCAGAAAGCTTCTTTTGCAGCTGACATAAGAGGGCCTGGTTCTCCTCATGAAGAAGCAAGGCTTTCTTCCTCAACCTCTCATTCTCCTCCAGGATGCTCTGGTTCTCCATGTACAGTTTCAAGTTCTTCATTTCAATCTCCGATTTTCCCACAACCAAACTCTTTCTCCTCTGTGCTCCTTCATTCGATTGTCCCCTCCTTCTGCTTGATGAAAAACCTCAATGAACTCAGAGCATGTATAACACAAACACATATATGCCCTACTGGGAAACAGAACAGAACAAAACAGAACTTATAAAGCACCATACTTTAAAAATAAAGCTGTATCATATTGATACGTATTTGATACTCATATTAAATATAACATAATATTTTAAATTGTACTTAAACACGTTATTATGCCATAGTATTGATATCACGTCAATTTTGGTATTTATATCAGTGTTGGTGCTTCTTGGAGCAAAACATACTTAAAAAGCAGAAACAGATGGGTACTAGAAGATCGTTTAAAAAAGTACCTTTTCAGCAGCCTCAACTGAAGATGCTTGTGATGTTTCTTGGATAATGGCCATGGAAGGCCAAAAGTGGGACACACAGATTCATTTGGGGTGGATTTTATTGAAGAGTAGTTGCACATAGCTTTTCGCTCTAAAACTGAATCTATTGGAGAAGAGGTAGCGAGTTGGCTAGAAGCTTGAGAGAGTGAGAAGTGATTGAAAATGGAAAACCAAGATAAAAAAGTGAGGCTTAAGAATGGGGTTTCAAGGGCTTTATATCGGGGGAAAATTTGATAATAAACAGAGGAGGGAAAAAGAAAAGTGAGGTAAGCTATGATTTTGTGTTTGTATCGGCACAAGAGAGAATAAGAGAGAGAGAAAGAGTGAGGAGAGAGGAGAGAGAGACTTTTCATTGCAATGATGGCATAAGGACTCATGATTACAAAGGGGCAGCGATAAATGGGAAATGCAGAATTGAGGGCGAAGAAAAATGGCTCCTCTTTCTTTCTTTCTCGGCCTTTTTTGATTGCTTTATTTCATAGTCCAAAAGGCTCTCTAACTTGTGTGGGGGGTAACGTCGTGATCCGGGCACATAGAAAGAACCTTACCTATATATATATATATATTCTTCAAGTTGAATTATGCACTTTAATTTTCGAACTTTCCCATTCAGTTTCAGCAATCATCACTTTTACCGTGGGATCTTAGACTGGAACACGCAAGTCATAATGTTTCGTGGGCTGTGATTAAATTAGAAGATAATAATGGTAGAAAACAAATTTGAAATCGCAATCAAAGTGGACACCACTCAGTACGGTTTATTCAATTAATAAAAACAGTTTACTTTTTTTGGAGTACGCTTTAAAAATAAATTTTTAAATATTTATATTAATATAAAATAATGAATTTTTAAACTTGCTCGAAAAAGAAAGAACCCACTATTTATAATAAAATGTGGAAAACATAAAATTATATATTATAATGATGAAAGGTTTAGATAATTTGTATTAAGTCTTGTATACAATACTTCGTGTGTGAAAAAGAGAAAAGAACAAATCAAAATATGGCTGTTAAGGTTATATAGCTTCAACTTTTCTAGTAAGGCATAAGAAATCCTGATTAATTGATGTGTGATAAATCTGAGTGCCAAACCACAAGGCTGGATAGCGATAAAGATGAAATATTCCCATTAGTTACTGTTCAAAACCAAACAGCTGAAATCAAGAGGTTAATTTGTGTGTATAAATATGATATATAAGAGGCATTAATTCATTCCCCTCACCGTTATTTTCAATAGATAAATAGAGTCAATGGAGATTGTGTTCACATTAATTAGCATTACAAAGAAAATATGATCTCTATTCTAAAATTAACGAATATATATATATAGATATATATAACAAAGGAGAAAATTAAGACGCGATAGAACTGGACACTTCACATTTACTTTGATATTTCATGCTTAGTACATAATCTTTATTTATAATTATTTAATCATATAGAAATAAGTTAATAACATAAATAAGAAAATTAATTAAGATAATTATATAATATAAATCTTTTTAAAGTTATAGGATATATGCCATTAAATATGAGAAGGAATCCTAGAGTGTGATTTTTTTGTTTTTCAGGTTTTTCTTAGGACTTTTATCTTTGGAATCCATTGGTTTACCATATTTCTAGTATGACTTTCTTTTATTTATACTAACCAATTATTTTACTAAGATATCAATTCGAATTAGAGCATTTTCAGCTAGTATATGAAATTTAGTTACTCTCTTTTGGTTAACAAATGTATTTGGCAATTAATTTGCAAAATTTTTAAATGCATTATTTTTTGAATTTCTAGTTCACGTTGCTTTATACGATGACCTACATAAGATAAAAATAATATGTTCTATATAATTTTTTTTCCAACTGCTTATTATCTCCCCTTAATGTTAGAAAAACTGTTTCATAAAAAACAAAAATAAAAATAAGCAAATTGTGCTTTAAATAAAAGGGGATACATAACCAACATATATTTTTAATCTTCTTTAAAGACCCATCTTTGTACATTGTGGTGGAGCAATTGAAACATATACTACATATTTAAAAATTCTATGATGAGAAATATATGGCTTCTAACCAAAAGCCAATTGTAATGGGGAGAATAAATAATAACTTGTTGGTTTGATACATAAGTGCTGCTACATGTAATACTACATATCTCCATATTGAAATAGAAAGTTTTGTTCTCATAAGCATTGGTTCAACTATTAATTGAATGCATTTAATAAATCATTTTGCTAAACCACTTTGTGTAAACATGAGCAACAGGCTTTTTAATTATTATTTCAATCGACATAGAATAGTCATAAAAAACTTGAGATGTTAACTTGCTAGGATTATCAAAATGAATTGTCTTGATTTCATAACCTAGATATTGCTTTCTTAATCAAACCACTTAAACAAGAAATCTCACAAATGTCAGGTTGTAAGTTGATAATAAACATATATATGACCATCTCGTAGATGCATTTATCAAAACTATATAATATTCGTATGATCTACATGGTGGATGAATAGCTACATGTATCTCTTTTTATATGTTCTAGAAATGCAAAGGATTCTATTCTAATTTTATCTAGTGATAGTCTAGTATTTAATAAGTAACATATGAGAATTCTTTGAATTGAAAAATCTTCTAATTTTTTAATAAATGTCCATGTAAATTCTCAATAATTGTTCACATTATAATTGCTATAGGATGGCCCAATTGGTTATGTCAAACAATAAATGTATTAAGTAAACTTTTAGTTTACTATTACATGTATTTGAATTGTATTAATTGTTGTGTAATATAAATCAAAAGACAAGGCAGATAATTTTTCCAATATACATTTCTTTTTCTTAATAAAACAACTATGATAAGTAGATATTTTTTTATTTTTCTCATTTATAATCTCAACATAATATCCATTGTTGTTGATATATTCAAAGCTTAATAAATTCTTGAGAATTAGTAAAAAATAATGTGCCATCAATAATAAATTTCATCTCTACTGATAATAATATAGTAGCTCTTTCATAACATTCAATAGTTCTATACTACTCGATATAATATTAATATTGCCATCACCTATTATCAAATGAGAAAAATATTTTTTATCTTCAAGTATTATCTATAAGACATATGCTTTCACTTTATAGATCTTGTGTCCAATTATAGAATGAAAAATATTCATATTGCTTCTTCAAGAACTAAATCATACCTTATTATATGTAATTCTTTAAGAACTAATACACATTATATTTTCATCTACATTATCACTATATATTTTTACTACTCATTAATTATGTAGTATCGAATATTTCAATATTGCTATAGTAGAAGCATATTTTAAGTATAAAATATGGAGTAATTAAGTTTCTTCATGCACAATTTCATAATTTCATTGTTTTGGGAAAATCATCAATTTTGGTGTATGTAGTCTCCCTTAAAATTATCACAAGGACTATGGGTCCATTTATAGAATATTACTTATCCAATTTTTCATGAAATTAACTAGAAATAGAAATAAACACTTTACACATTTTGCAAAAATGCTTGGTTTTCTTGTCTTAAAGTATTTTCAAGATTGATAACAATAAAATGAATTTAACATCAAATACTTAAAATTTATTTTTCTTATAAAAAATTAAGCATAATAAATTCTTGAAAATGCATTGTTTTCTTAATTTAAGTGTCACGTGTATATAAAATATATTTTTGTAAAGTGATACATATAAAAAATTTAATTATTAGTAGATAATAAAAAATAAAGTTTAAAATGAATGCATTTGTATTTGTATTCCATCATAATAAAAGTTACCAATCATATATAAGAAGAGATTGCAATTGGTCTTCTCTTTTAGGATCTTAAAATTTGCACATAAATTGCCACAATAAAACACATTACTATCATAATATGATCATCCAACATCTTATGCTCTTATAGGTTTCATGGTCACTTTTGGTATTTTCAAATTTAAAGAATTTATAGTCATTTGTCTTTGTAGGTTTTAGTCATATTATCACCATTATTCATAATTTTATATTTAATAACCATGACAGGATATTATTCACTTTTAACGCCTAATTTGCACATGAGTCATAAATGATCATTAATTTTGATGGAAATCAATTAGCAAGTCAAATCCCTTGCATATACCAAAATGACTCATTACTAAAACTAGAGTGAAGAGAATGCGAGAAGCATTTAGAGGCTTTATTCAAAATGTCGAGGCCAAATTGGAGCAAGAAGGCTTAAATTGTAGAGCACATGAAGAACCAATGCCTCCTATTACATGCATTTACATCAATGATGCTTGCACACATAGGCTAGAGTTAAATTAGCTATAGGCCAAGATTTGTCTATTTAGAGCCACTTCATTTTGTCTTTTAAAATTAATTGTGTATTTAGGCCTTTTTAATATAAGCCCTTTAGCTTTTAGGATTTCTTTTAATTATTTCCATATATATATATGTTTTATTTATTTTTATATATATAGTGGAGGCTATTAGGGTTTTCTTATGTTGCTTATATGTAAATGCCTTAAAAGACTTTGTAAGGCAGATTATGAATATTTTTTTTATGAGCTTATGAGTTTCTCTCTCAAATAGATTCTATCAAAGAGCTAACTTTCTCTTCAAGAATATTGTTCTTATGGAGTCATTTCATCATATCACATTAACTTAATACTTTGGTATGTGGTTGATCCCTTTCCTTTCTTCTTGCAACCTTTGGTTTGTGTTATTATAATGTTAAGGTCATAGGAATTAGAAGAAAATCCCTGTTCTTGATTGAAAATGATCCTTGATAGCTAAATCTAGTTAAAGTCTCATGTTTAACATACACCAGGTTTGCATCAATTTGGAATCAGAGCAAAGGCAATTAGGCAAGTTTGCATCATTATTCTTGGGGTCTTTTGTCATTCTTTATTATTTAATTTTTTTTCTTTCTAAGAGTCAAATCTGAATTAGTCGTTGGTCATGTTCCAAGATTCAGTCTTTAACTTTATGTCTCCTTCTTCTTGATTGTTCTTTTCAAATTTATCAAGAAAAAAAAAGAACAAAATTTAAAAAAAGGAAAAAAACAAAAAAAACAAAAAACAAAAAAGGAAACAAAATTTTTGCTATTGTACCATATATTAGTGAAGATCTCATCTTTTTGAGCATTCAAAGTTCAAGAAACGCCATATCAATAATCAAGATTTGGCTTCAACAACATCAAAGTATAAAAAAATTCAAGGAAACATTATTTTTTAAGATCCATTATATCCAAAATTCAAGTCTCTATTTTGGACATTCCTTTCTATTCATGTGTCATTGACTCTAAACCAACATTTCTTAATTACTTTGCCTTTATTTCATTTTAAACATTTTGTTGTGGTCTCCCTTTATTTAGTTGCATGTGAATTAATTCTTTTGCCTAATTTTCCTTTCTACTTGAATTGTGTTTTTGATTGAGATAAATAGTTCTAGGTAGCACTAAATTTAAGGGAATTGAGTGGTAAAAGGCAAGAGGGTTAGTTTATTATAGAAAAAGCCAAAAGGAGAGCAACATAAGTGTGAGTGTTATTTGATATGAGTGAAACATGTGAGGTAATGTTTGCCAAGGATTTTTTTTTGGTTTGTTTTCCTTGTTGTGTGGATAATTTTGGCAACGTGATTCCAAAGAGTAAGGAAGTATCCAAGGTAGGACAAGGAGGACAATTGCTTGAACTGAAACCCTTTTTTTAGGCGATGGAATGAAGCTTTACTCAGTTAAATGCTAGATTTGATGATATGATAGAGCGACTAAGGCTCTTGAGATGGAATAAGGTAGACCAGCTTATGATTCACCCTCCCCTAGAAGGTGACCTAACCCAATTGATTGTACTTATGTCCAAGGAGGCCTGTTTGAGGTTAAAATAACATTCTTTTTTTGGTAAAATATGATTGTACTTATGTCCAAGGAGGCCTGTTTGAGTACTAATGAGTTTAACCCTTCTTTGCCTAGCTGTGTTGTTTCACTTATGTAGGAATTTGATGATGTTTTTCCCAAAGAGGTTCAAAGTGGCTTACCACTGTTAAGAGAGATTGAGCATCAAATTGATTTCATACTTAGAACTTCAGTTCATAACTGACTAGCTTATTGAACTAGTCCTAAGAAGACAAAGGAAATTCAAAAGCAAATCAGGGAGTTGATGGCAAAAAGGTATGTGAAGGAGTGCGTAAGTCCATGTGCTATACTTGTTTTGTTTATGCCTAAGAATGATGGATTTTGGAGGACATGTGTGGCTTGCCATGCAATCAACAAAATCATGGTAAAGTATCATCATCCTATTCTTAGGCTATATGATATGTTACATAAGTTGTATGGATCATTTCTGAGATAGATTTGAAATATGGTTATCATCAAATTAAAATGAGTGAGGGATGATGAATGGAAAATTGCCTTTAAAATTAAACAAGGTTTATATGAGTGGTTAGTAATGCCTTTTAGACTCACTAATGCACCAAGCACATTGATAAGATTAATAAACCTTATTTTATATCAGTTTATAGGAAGGTTTGTTATTGTCTATTTTGATAATATCCTTATTTTCAGTAAAGACTTATATAAGCATGCTAAGCACTTAACTTCTATTTTAAGTGTTTTGTATATATAAAAATTCTATGCTAACCCTAAGAAATATTACTTTTTCACATATTATATTGTATTCCTTGGTTATGGGGTAAGTGTGAGAGGCATTGAGGTGGATGGGGAAAAGATTGGCAATTCGAGATTGGCCTACACTTGAATTAGTTAGTGAAGTGCGTAGCTTTCATGTATTAGCTAGTTTTGTTAGCTGTTCTGTCAAAAACTTTAGCATAATCACTATACCATTAACTAAACTTATGAAAAAGAATGTTAAGTTTTAGTGGGCTAATACATAAGAACATGCTTTCAATGAGATTAAGGAGAAAGTCAATTTTGCACCTTTACTTTCTTTACTTAACTTTTCTAATTTTAAGATTAAGTGTGATGCAAATGGCATAAAGGTAAGGGTTGTTTTAATGCAAGATTACCCAATTGCTTACTTTAGTGAAAAGTTAAATAGGGCAGTCTTGAATTATTCTACCTATGACAAGGAGCTATATGCATTAGTGAGGGCCTTGAAAGACTTGGCAACATTATTTGTGGCTTAAAGAGTTCATCATTCATTTTGATCATGTGAGTTTGAACTATCTTAAGGGATAAGGTAAGTTGAATAAATGCCATGCCAAATGAGTGGAATTCATTGAGTCCTTTCCTTATGTGATCAAGTATAAGCAAGGAAAAAAATATTGATGCTGATGTCTTATCATATAGGTATACTCTTTTATTCTCTCTTAATTCTAAGTGTCTAGGTTTTGAGTATATTGAAGAGCTATATGTAAATAATTTTGACTTTTTTGAAATTTTCCATGCATGTAAGAATTCAAATTTAACAAGTTTATAAGCATAATGGATTCTTGTTTAGAGAAGACAAAATATGTTTACCTAACTATTCCTTGCAAGAATTACTTGTTAGAGAGGCACATGGGAGTGTTTTAATGGGATATTTTGGTATTTGAAAAACTTTAGACACCTTAGTTGAGCACTTCTTTTGGCAACACATGAAACAAGATGTTGAGAGGGTGTGTGCAAAGTGTATCACATGTAAACAAGCCAAATGTTTTATCCCATAGACTCTGTACACCACTACCTACACCTCGTTCACCTTTGGTTGACCTATCTATGGATTTTGTTTTGGAGTTGCCTAGAACTAGGAAGCGTAGGGATTCTATTTTTGTGGTTGTTGACAAGTTTTCTAAAATAGCACACTTCATACCATGTCGCAAAATCGATGATGCAACCAACATGGCTAACTTATTCTTTGGAGAGGTGATGCACTTACATGGGATGCCAAGGAGCATAATGTTAGATTAGGATGCCAAATTCTTAAGCCATAAGGTGTACATTGTAGGGTAAGTTAGTTACAAAGCTCATCTTCTATACGACTTGTCACCTATGAATTGATGGGCAAATCGAGGTAACAAATTGAACCTTGTCTACCTAGTTGTATGCCATAATTAAAACAAATTTGAAGTCATGAGAAGATTGTTTGCCACATGTGGAGTTTACATATAATAGGAGCAGTCACTGTACTATTAATTGTTCTCCTTTTGAAATTGTTTATAGTTTTAATCCTTTGACACCATTAGGTTTAATTCCTTTACTTATTGATGAGATAACTAGTGTAGATGGTGAACATAAAGCTGAAATTATAAGAAAACCTATGAGAAAGTTAGATAGCAAATTGGGAATAGAAATAAGCAATATGAAAAACAAGCTCATAAAAGGGGTGAAAACAAGTGGTCTTTGAATTGGGAGATTAGGTTTTAGTTCACATGCATAAGGAGAGATTTCCAACTCAAAGGGGAACCAAGTTACATCCAAGAGGAGATGGCCTATTTCAAGTGGTTGCAAGGCTAAATGATAATGTTTACTGATTAGACTTATGGGGTGAGTATGATGTAAGTGCTATATTCAATATTTCTAATATTTCTCTTTGTGATACAAGTGATAAAGATTCAAGGACAAATTTTTTTTAGGAGAGAGGAAATGATGGGAATCAAGCTAGCAATTCAAATCCCTTACACATGCCAGAAGGACTAGCCACTCAAGCTAGAAGCAAGAGAATGCAAGAAGCATTTAGAGGCTCTATTTAAAAGGTCAAAGCCAAATTGGAGTAAGGAGGCTTGAATCTTAGAGCATGTGAAGAACCAATACCTTTGATTACATGCATTTATGTCAATAGTATTTGCACAGATGGGCTAGAGTTAAATTATCTATTGGCCAAGATTTGTCTATTTGGCACCACATTATTTTTTCTTTTAGGATTAATTGTATTTTTAAGCCTTTTTAATATCAGCCATTTAGCTTTTAGGCTTTCTTTTAATTGTTTTTATATATATAGGGTGGCTATTAGGGTTTTATTTGTTTCCATATATATAATGGAGGCTATTAGGGTTTTCTTTTGTTGCCCATATATAAAGGCCTTGAAAGAATTTGTAAGGTAGATTATGAATTTTTTTCTATGAGCTTGTGAATTTTTCTCTCAAATAAATTCTATCAAAGTTTCTCTTCAAGAATATTGTTCTTATGAAATTCCCTCATCGTATTATATCAACTTAATCTTTTGGTGTGTGGCCAACCCTCTTCCCTGCTTTTTATAGCCTTTGGTTTGCGTTCTTATAATGTTAAGGTCAAGGGATTAGAAGAATTCTATTCCTAATTGAAAATGATAATTGATAGTCAAATCTAGTTAAAGTCTCAGGTTAACATACCCTAGGTTCACATCAAATCTCTCATAAACATGTTGAATCTGAAGAGTTTCCAAAGCTTTTTAGTGATATGAAGTACATAAACTTGTAGCCTTTCAAGCTATAGTAAAACAAATATTTTTATAGCTGTACATAATGAATTTTCTTATATATATGCACTATTCATTTAGACAATGAAGTTATTAGTTACAAAACATTCAAAACTAAAAGTAATGTAGTTGCTAGTCATCTAATCATGTCGTTGAACCTTTTGGTTTTCAATACATTTGCTAATATCAAATTGATAATTATATTATAAATATGAATAAGCCTCGAATTTATAGAGAATATAAAGTATTGTATCTATAAATAATATGAAGTAAGAACAGAAAGCTTCTTGTACCTTTACAGAACGAACATAAAGTTCCAAGAATTGATGTTTTATATCAATTTGTTAAAAATTTATGCTGATAACGTGTTATAAAATTAATGAAAAATATAATAAAATATAATAAGATTAAGAGAGAAAATTGAATGAAAAAGAAGTGGATACTTTTCATTCACTCAAATATTTCATATTTACTAAATAACCTCTATTTGTAGGCTTTCAATTATAAAAATAAACTTATGAGTTACAATAACATAAATAAATAATAATAATCTACATCATTATACAATATAAATTATTTAAGAGTTATAAGATATATACTATTAAATATAATAAGAGATCCTAAAGAGTTATTTTATAAGAAATTTGGATATTTACATAATTATATCATTTATGACAATCTCATACGTAATTTGATCATTTAAAATTAGGAGACCATAGAAAAAGTCCAACTACAAGAGAAACATGGCAACTATATTATCAAAAAGTTATTATTTGTTCCATTTTAGTTTAGATAAGACTAAAGTACATAAGAAAAAGTTTAGTTTGCAAAGCGGACGCACTAATCTTTTCTAATCCTTTTCTTTTTTGTTTTCACATTATAGAAACGTGTTTACGTGCAGGACTTCCAATTTCAGCAACGCAATCGAAAGCATTGTCATTATGCTTAACCATTTACTTTATTTGAAAATAAGACAATTCTCTAGTGATTGTGTAGACTTCATCTATCAAATAACTTTTAATAAACTAAGTAGATCAAGCATAATCATACTTACATATTAAGAGTGAGATTCAATAAAAATATTTAAAAATTATCTAAATATTTTTTCTCAACTTTGAATCATTTGCAAAAACCTTCTTCTTTTAAAACCAAAAAAATTTGATAAAGATTTATAACGTTTGTCTGATTCCGATTAACGCTGTTATCTAAAATGTTATTTCAAATTCTTTAATTTGTCATGGGTTGTGACTGTTATTGGTTTGCTACAAAATCTTATTAAATTTGACAGCCCAAATCATTCTATTTGTCTTAAAAAAATCAACAATTGAACATTATCTAGCGATTAAGAAACGAAAACAAATTTGAGGTTTGAAACTCAAATTGCTGGCAATAGAAGAATATTATATGACAATTGAAAGAGCGTAGATTAGCATTTAATGTTAACTAAAAACTGGACAAGATTTAAATTCGGAAATTTTATACTTCAAAATTATGAGTATTTTTTTAATTTTAAAAGTTCAAGCTTATTAATTAACAGATGCATATGCTATTTTTAAATT
>JAIUCV010003680.1:0-20091 GCA_026724425.1 Erythrophleum ivorense
TTAGTAATGAGTTTCTCATTTTTTTTTTCCTGGTTGTTGGTGAGTGATGTAGTAAATTTGCTGATGGTGGTGATGGGCGTGAAATGGCTGCAAAACGTCAACGAATTGTTGATCCAGGATCATCATTCTATGGGACTTCCCCTGGTTCTAGTTTTATGTACAATCCACCTCCATATGGATATGTCAACCAACCTCCACCTTTCCCTGTTGTTCGTCTGCGAGGCCTACCCTTTGACTGCACTGAAACTGATGTTGCTGAGTTCTTCCATGGTCTAGACGTAGTCGATGTCCTTTTTGTTCACAAAGGTGGCAAGTTCACTGGGGAGGGCTTCTGTGTTCTGGGGTACCCTCTTCAAGTTGACTTTGCTCTTCAGAGAAACCGGCAGAACATGGGTAGGAGATATGTGGAGGTTTTCAGAAGTAAGAGGCAGGAATACTACAAGGCAATTGCAAATGAAGTTTCCGAAGCCCGTGGGGGTGGTTCACCGCGTCGGAGTACTTCGAGGGCTAAATCCTATGACGAAGGAAAAGATTCAGCTGAGCATACTGGGGTATTGCGACTGAGAGGATTGCCGTTTTCTGCTAGTAAGGATGACATAATGGAGTTCTTTAAGGATTTTGTGCTGTCAGAGGATTCTATTCATATTGTGATGAATTCAGAGGGGAGACCTTCTGGGGAAGCTTATGTGGAATTCGCAAGTGCTGAAGATTCAAAAGCAGCAATGGCAAAGGACAGGATGACACTCGGGAGTCGCTACATCGAGTTGTTTCCTTCATCACAGCGAGAGATGGATGAAGCAGTTTCAAGAGGGCGGTGATTCCTTAGTATGTCTTACTCCTGTATGCTATTTAGTAGTTGTTATCTTATGATTGTTAATTTAATCATAAAATTAATTGAGATTTTCGTTGAAGCTTTTTTAGCAAAGGGATACGCTATATTATTGTATTAGAAGAATATGCTTTTTATGTTCAGATTAAAAAAAATGAACAGTTGCCTACTTTGAACTTAGAAGATATGTTTTTAGACATCCATTGTCAAATTTTCTATGAGCAAATTATCTTCTCTGTTTAGTTACATGATGTCTCACTTTATTATGTCAGATTACACGAACTTGCTTAAAAACTAAAGAATAAGTTACAACTAAACATACTCTTACAGTTTTACTAAAAGTGCTCTTCTGTCTGATCTTTCTCATTCTGTATTTTTATTCATTTTTATTGTTTGTTCAAGTAATCAATTTTTTTTTTTGGGGTGTTCGTAAGTCTATGTAAGCACTAAGATTAGAGGATCCTACTGCACAATTTTCCATGCATTTTTACCTTTTTTAAAATTTTTTCTTTTTAGGGTTTGAATTTTAATATAAAAAATAAAAATTATAGTTGTGAGGAACTTCAAACCTTAAAAATAATTAATTAATTAATTAATAACCATAAAAATGGGTTCCTGCACCCCCTACAGTAAGTTTACCTACAGCAGGCGATCTGGGTTCATGTAAGCCACTTGATCATTTACACTGGTTTGAAGAGTTCTGATCCAGCCTAATTTCTGTACACGCTCGATATCTCATTGCTTGCCATACCTTAAGTAAAATCACCCGTATATAACCTAGGACCTCTATGAACTTTGCAGTAGAAGTAAGAAAAAACCGCAAAATGTCTGTGTCAATTTTGGACGGCCATAGACAGCAGATTAACCCCAACATAAATTCAGGAATTTATCTGTTGTATTAAACCATATTTTCCTTCCATAACAAGCACAGATCCCCTTTTCTTCAATGTAATTTAGAACAAACAAACAAGATGGAAAACCAGACTTTCGCAAGTCTTTATATCTCGCTATACTCACAAAAACTTTTTTGGAAAGGGCTAAATGGTTTGATCTATTATCAGTTAATTACTTTCTGGTTTAAAAACATTTAAAATTGGGTATCTTTTGCACAGTCAGCATTTTATTATCCGGTGCTATCTTTTTCTGTTGAAAATTGAACGTAGTTTTTAATTCTGTTTTGAATTCTCAATTTTCTTATAAAATTCCTGTTTTCTTATGTGGTAAAGTTGGATTTCCTCCGTGATCAATTGAAATCCTTAATATTCCGTAAAAATTTTACGAAATCTTTAATTTTAGCCCAAAATCTCAATTTTTTAAAAGCAATTCCTAATTTTTTATATAATAAAAACGAAAATTCTTCTTTAAATTAATTAAAATTCTAAATTTGATATACACAATACAATATGTTTTCCAAATTTGTCTTTTTACCATTGAACTTTCTGATTGGAGACATAAAACCTAATTTCTTCCCTGATCTATAATTTTGGGCTAATCCATTATAAGATTCTACCAAAAACCAATAGATTTGGGAAATTAGAAATTTTATCATCACCGGGCATCCTTTGTCAGTATGCTAAGTCGTCATGCTCATTCTCTCTCTTTCGTTATCAGATGTCTCTGAAGGAACCTATTCTGAGCAAGTCCATGGTCAAGCAATAATGGAAAATTAGGCCAATTATTTAATTCTAGCTGCCATTCAAGTCTAAACTAAGTCAACTCTTGGTACTTAAAAGTGTATCCATTTGAAATTAAATGGCCGATAAAATTAACAGTGCATTGTGAATATTATACAGGGTAAATGATTTTTTTTTTTATTTTTTGCTTAAATTATATATTCTTTATAAAAATAAACACAAACTTCTTTAATTAATATATGGCGAAAATACTCTAAAAATAATATTAAATTTTTATTAAAAATACAACTTATTAAAAAATATATAATTTTAAACTTTTATTTTAATGTTATTTATTTTGTGTAACAATTCATAAATTTAATTTATTCTGAATTTTTAAAAGCAACTATTATATATTAATCAAATATATATTTAATACTTGTTGTATTATATAACTAATAAGTATAAAGATATGTTGGTCAAAATATATACAATTATAGTTTATCTTTTGTTGTAAAAGAGGTTAATGTAGTACTTTTTTATTTTTCAAAAGATACTTATATCTCTTGTAATCTTGCATATGCAACAATAACAAATAAAGAATACTAAAAATTTTAACAAAATCCTTAAGGAGAGTAACATTTTCCTCCAATTTAATTGATCTACTAAGGACCCCTTTTTTTGTTTGCAGGTAACTCAATACACAAGGCTTGTTTAGTAGTGGATCTTTCTTATTTTTTGAAACGTTTATCATATTCTTATTATCATTGGTCAATAATATTTATTTTCTTTTATTACTTTCCTAAGGTAAAGGCACAAGGATTATTTTTCTTTTATTTGGTTCACTTTCTTTTTCCATTTTCATTTTCATACATAGCGTTTTGTATATCAAATGACTCCTTACAAATTAAAGGCAATTGAAAAGGTAGGTGAAGACAACTTTTGAGAAAATTTTTTTATGTGTACTTGGAATATAATACACCTAAAAAAATCAATGGATAGGATTAAATTTATATAAGTAGGATTCATGTGCAGTACAGGTAGAGTATACGTGCAGAGTAAATCTTAATGGTTGAGTGTATAAATAATGTGGCACATCGAGTATATGTAAGAATTACTCACTTTTGAGTCTCTTAAAATGTTGTTTTCCCAAGGCATTCAACGGCATGAGTGAATACTAAAAAGATAATAGATGTTATGATTCTTGTCGTTGACAGTGTTTCGCCATTCAATTTCATTTCTTTTGACAACTTCAACAATCACGTTGCTAGAGTGGAATCGTTAATTAAAAGATGCTTCAATAATCACCCACCGTTACCTTCTTGTGGTCTGATGAATGTTGGTTTATTAGGGGTTTGGAAAGTTGTCATTTCAAAGGGGAAAAGATTGACATAATTTTTTGCCCATGTTTTTGTTATAAAGAAGGAAATATTTAGTTGAGATGAACAAATCCCAAGTTGGGTGGGACATTGGCATAGTTTGATACCTAACTAAGATTGCATCGAGCTTTAAATTTGAAATTCAATGCCTAGACTCAGCTCGGCCCAATATTTTAAGTTGATTTTTTTTAATTTTTTGTTAAAATTATAAATAGCCCTTGAAAAAATATGATTTTCTATAAGTTTTTATAAGATTATATATTATTTTAAAAAAATAAAAGTTTCATATAAATCTTTATAAAAAATATTTTTTTAAAAAAAGTAATATCATCAAACTGTCTGGAACTAATCTAGCCAACAAAAAGCAATTTAATGTTTAGCATGGCTTTAATTTTTTTTTTTTTGGCCCAACACAACTTGACTTGTGTGGTTGGGCTAGGTTAGACTAGGTCTTATAGATATTTAATGTTTAGGTTAACATTGTTAGAGTGAAATGGTGAAAAGATTGATGAGCTGTAAAATAAATATAGATGTCAAATTTAAAATGAAAAACTCAAAAATATAGGGATTTGCATATCAATTTTTTCCTTGTTGCAATTCTTCTTGGTATATACACTTCTCTTTTGTAGGTATATTTTTTTACCTTTTTAGAAAATGATTACACCAGATTTTCAATTTAATCACATAACTAGCATATACCTTGTTTATCTATATTTTATTTATTGCTGAATTTCGAAACCTTCCTACAACATAAGCAGATATGCACATAATTTGCTTAGATATACTTTTATATATTTTTATATATCTATTGATTTGTTGATTGTATGAAAAGAGTATTTTTAAGTTAATGTCAATCAAGATCAAATTCTATCTCTAATGATCTTACGAGTACAACTTCACATTAACTAACTTCTTGTGTCTGGCAGAAATTCTCATGGACGCTCTTTTAATTTCAATCAAAGAGGAAGCATTATATATATATATATATATATATATATATATATGAAAACCATGAAGGATGCAACTAGGATGTTCAAACTGATTTTTATGCAAAAGGTTTTTGCCTTGTTTCTTATTGAAAATCCCTTGTTAGAAAATAGAGTAAATCATAAAAATTTATTTTGAATTTTACTGAAATTATTTAGATATTCTCTCTATTTTAAAAATATGTACAAATCTTTCCTAAAATAAAAGATTGCCCTACATTTTAGTCCAAATTTATTTTTTTTACCAAAATATTTTTTATTTAAATTTTTTTAGTTTAAAAAAATGTATTTAGGTAATTGAATATAGTTTAATAAAAAATTTTAAATTAGACTAGAGTATAAGATAATTTTTTGTTTTAAAAAAATTTATCTATATTTTGAAAATAAAAAAATTGTATAATTTCAACAAAATCATGAGAAGTTTGTATAATTTATTTTATAAAATATTTATAAAATATGACACACCTGGTATTACATTTATTACCTTCAAATTATAATACTAGATTTTGAAATCAAACACATAATGAGCATATGATTTTTATCTGGACTATTTTCATTGAATTGGTTATTCAGAAACATTTCTAAAGAACAAGCACATGCGCTCATTGGCTTAGGTGAATCACTAATAAATAATTCCAATAACAAAAGTAGCTGATATCTTGAAAGGTGAATTTCTTAACATGAATTGTGTTAAGAAATTGTGTTTGAAAAGCTTTAGAAAATTGTTAAAATATTACTTAAAAATGCTAAAATATATAAATCACTTGCAAAAGTACAGTATTATTTATACGTTTCAACACAACTGTAATTGCGCACCTGAAATAGAATAAATAAAAATGAGGCAGGTGATTTAAATGTAGCCTTTTATTTTTTGGACATAAAAGTGGTCTTTAATTTTTCATATACTGGAATAGTTCTATCATAGTTGGCTTGACTCCGTATAGGAGATGGGTAGGGTCAGGAAATCATTGGTCTATTAGTGCAAATCACGAGATACAAATTTTATTATTATAGACCAAAAAAAAGTTATTATTTGAAATAATCAAGATTTGTTATTAATTATATTAGGCAACAAGTTTCTAATACAGTGTTGTAGAAAAGTTGCATAATTGACTTGTAATTACTAAAAAAAATAGATTAAATTATAATAATATTTTTAACATTTGATTAAATTATATTTCCTCCGATTCATATTATAAAATATTTTTAACTATTTCACACAATCTAATAAAACTACTTAACTATCTTAAACTTTTTAAATTTATCACTTTTTTTTATTTTTGCCTTTATTTATATAAGATAGAGAAAAAAAAAATTGAACTAATTTTTTTTTTAAAAAAAGAAGAGTGACATTTTTAAAAAGTCAATACAAAATATTCTATTGTGTCTTATATTTTGGATCAAATAAATCTTTTAAAAAATATCTTATATACTGGACCGGAATAGCACCTATTATCCTCTTTAACTTTAAAAGTATCATTTAGATTTTTTAACATTTGACATATATTACAGAAATTCTCTTTTAATTTATTTTGTTTGTTTTGAGAAAAAATATTTAATTATTTTTGTTATTATATTAAGAATAAAATCATAATTTCATTTAAAATAAAAATATAGCTTTATTGACAAAAAAATAAATTCAAGAAAAAAAAACTTCCGTAACATACAATGTTATGAAAACATGCCTTTATCTTCTCTGCATCTGCATCGTGCCACCGCCATCTTCTCTGTTCTTCTGCATCTGCGGGAGTGTCTCAGCCCAGCTTGGTTCTTCTGCAATATATATCAAATATTAAACAAATTAAATGACATTTTTAAAATAAATAAAAAAATGTTAAATGTAATTTAACAATATCTTCAGTGAGTGTAATTCACCTTGCCATAATATTATACAGTAGCCATCTACATAATCCTCATTATCTGCTCTCTTGTAAGAGACGGCAATAGCTACATTTTTACAAGGCAGACCTTGTCCCAAAAAACTTAGCCACATTTCATTGTTCCTAAGTTTCCAACATCCACTTGGGTAAAGCAAAATTCAAAAAAAAAAATTAAAATTAAAATTAATCACAAGTATACCATTGGGAATTAAGCAATATATATCAAGCCATTTTTTGGGTTAGATGTATTGTAATTTTTAACCATGGAAAAGTAGTATATAATTTTTTACAATAAAAGAGAAAAACTGTAGAATTAAATCAGCTTTAAAAAGAATAATTATCTATTTTTTGTTAATAATAAAAATTCCTAATTATACATTATATAATAAAATTTTTAATATAAAATTGGCTAATTGGTTTTATTGCTCAAATCACTAAATAGTCTCTTTGATAAGAATGATATTTCTCATAAAAAATGATGTATGGCCTTGTTTGTTAGGTGGAAGATAAGATTCACATAATGGGAGAGGAAATGAGAGTGGGGGTGTGAAAAAGGTGTTTGGTACACAGGATAACTAATGCCTTTGTGTGAGTAGAAACCATTAAACGTGGGATACATTAAACTTCCAAATTGAAAGTGGTCAAACACGAGGCTGAACAAATATTCAGACCATACTGTCCTTGTTTGCTCGAGCAAAAGTTGACCCATAGCCATTGATAGAGAATCGTCATGCACCACATGCAAAGGGTGCCTTAGCCAGTGTCCTATGCCACGGCCTTCTCTTTCAACCCCTAGCTACCAAATACAACGGGAGAGGGGCGAAGAAGATTGTGTGAGACCCTGGTCTAGGTTTCTTTGAGCACTGTAGAACGAAATGATATGGAGAGAAAATGCTTTTTATTTTGTAACGAGTAGATGGTTCATGGAGTAGCTTGTAGCCATTTTCTTCTATGCTTCTTTGGAAATATTTCTTACTTGGAAAACAGAGTTAAAATACGAACCATAGAGTACATTTTTGTAAATTTCTTCTCTTCTATTTTGTAAGAAGTAGGTTATTTTTGCCCTCCTTCCAACTTGCATTTGATCAATGTCCATCACTAAAAGATTAAAAATCCTCACAATAATTACTTAGTAAAATTTTAGCCTTTTAATTATTTTTTTAAATTTTATCAAATCAAACATAAATAAATAATGACATTCATATTTTTTTACATGTGATACTAAATATTATTATGGGTTATAAGATTTTTTTATTATTTTTAATTCAATTTTTATTATTATTTTATTAAAAATCTATCTTACATACCAAATAAGGTATATAAGGTTCCATTTTTCACTTTCATCTTTCTTTTTAAATAGGTTCTTTTTTAGAGTTTCCTTTAAATTTAAAATAAAATAAATAATGAAATAGGCTTATCAATAAAATTGTTGTCTCTCTCTCTCTCTCTCTCTCTCTCTATTATTTTATAAATATGATGAATAATATTAAAATTAAAAAATATTTTTATATGAAAAATATATAAATAGATTGTAATATTTAACATCGAAAGGAAAGACGCATGACGCATTAAGCCAGTCTGCTTATTACTCTGTTTGGTTTCCGACCCTACGACGAACAAAACCCAAAGGGGGCCGAAGAACAAAACCCAGGTGAGCTGCCCATCTCTCTTTCTCTCTATTCGGTTTCCCTCGTCCGTCAAATTTCCCTCTTCGTTCACAGATTCCCCAGGTTCATACTTCTGTGGGTCATGTATCTAATGGGTCCGCAAATACAAGTTTTCTATTCTTTGTTTTTGTATAATTGTAGGAATGGCTTTCGATTGCCCGTTAGCTTCTGTATATTTTATTTATTTTTCTTCCACAGTCGCTGTGGTCCACAGTAGTTTTCACGTTCTGACTCTGGTTGGGCATTACTTCAATTTGTGCTCATTTGTTCGCTCCTTTGAATTCAAGTGCCAGCTGCTTTACTGCTCACTGAATCAATTTGTGGTTAGGATATAATTTCACGTTGTTGTTTAATACATATTAAATATCCGGTAATCTTTACTTGATCATTTCGTTATATCACTACTTTATTGTGTTTCTTCGGAGTTGGGATGAATAGATAGTTTTGGATGCTTGTTTTCAAGAAAATTTTATATTGGGGATTTCACTTTAAATTGAATTTTGTGAACAGCCTCTATATCTTGGGTCAGCGGTTTGGGGGAAGTTTGTGATTTTTGGGAATTGGGGGAACTTTGGTTCAACCCTGCTGTGTTGGCTTTCTATAGCTGGCTTAATAAACATTCTTTTTTCCGGTTATTTTTAGTTTGGGTGGCTTTGTTGAGAAAGCGGGGATTGCATCTTAAGAAGATTGGGATAACATCAATTAGTTTGCGCCCTACATTTTAGTGGAATGCTTACTTAGGTTAGACCGTTATAGTAGGGAGCATTTAATAATTATCCTTTATGTCTCTTATACTTCTTTGTCTGGAGGATTATCTAGTTTGGAAATGTGTTTTCGCTACCCTCATTTTGTTTGCAACACAATTTTTATTTCATTAATTTATTGCAGATCGTAAATAATGAAAAAAAAAAAATGAAACAGGAGTTGCTTCTAGATAAGGAAAAATGATGACAAAAAACTTAGGAAAATTTCTGAAACTGAGTGCAACCTAATTTCCCATTAGAATTCTGTTTGAGGTTGCACAATGTATTTAACTCGCTGTCATCCTTGCAGTACCTATGCAAAAATGAGTTCCTTCTCCATTACACGGAAAAAAACACCATTCCAAAAGCACAGAGAAGAAGAAGAGGCAAAGAAGAAGGTAAGGTCCATCAACCCAATTTAGAGAAAAGAGAATTTTGACTATCTAATGCGTTTTGGCTGCTGCAGAGAGCAGAAGATGAAACCGCACGCTTGTATGCTGAGTTTGTTGAGTCATTTCAAGGAGATAGCACTCCTGGATCAAAGGCTTTTGTTCGAGGAGGAACAATTAATCCCAATGAAAAATTAAAAACAGATTCTGAAGGTTAGTATAACTGATAAATTCTGTGCTGCTTTTCCCTTCCATTTGTGTCGTTTCTGCCCATTCTCTTGAAATCTTGATTATAGATATATTTCATATTATGGATAAGTATATAGTTTTTGCTATTATTTTGGATAACATTAATAAAAGTATGGAACTTTTTATTCATTCGCGGATGGCAGGTGAAAAGTCCAAAGATGGGGTGTCTGGTCCAAAGAAGGGAAGTAGGTAAATAAATGCTTTTGATTAACCATGTTGCTTTGCTCTTTTCATCAGGTATCTACATAGGAACATGTCTGTTAGATATAGCTTTATGTTTATTAGGTTTAAACTTGTAGAAATTATAAAATGTACACTTTAAGTAGATTAAATGACTAGTGATGCATTTGATTGTGTAATTAACCTAATTTAAAAAATATTTGTAGGAACCTGGTATTACTGGTATGTTGTTTTCAGGGCATGGAAAATCATTCCATAAGATATAGTTTTCCCCCAACTCTTAAGTATGTGATATGTTCTGCTTGCACAAAAGAAAAAATTGTTAAGAAATATGGGTTCTACTTTCTTGATTTGTTCTTGCCAGACCAACTGTAATACTTTGTGTCTCAAAAAACAAGAACTTTATATGTCTGGTAATCTGTTGATATTTAAAAGAGAAACATTTTGTTGTCAGAAGTTTAGATTCTTTATTATTATTTTTTGCTGCATTGAGGTTGTGATTTAGATTGGCCTTGGAAAATTGTTCCAAATTTGGGTGAATATTGTGGAAGTCAAATTACTAGATCATGTCAAGTATTGAGTCATACCAAATCAATATGATGGAGTTCCCTTCTTTTTTTTTTTGGGGGGGGGGGGGGGGGTAGCGGGGGAGGGGAGGAGGCACTGCTGTTTGCTTGATTTTGTGGTTTTCATTCTGTTTTGTCTCTTCGTTGAGAATACCTTATCCTCCTTCCTTGTAATCTTTCCTTTATTCTAATAAATAGAACCCCACTCTCCACAGTTATTATTGCTTCACCTAATGAAGTGACTTTGTGGAAAGGTTCTTCTTCTTTGAGAAATTTGAAGTTGAATTTCTCGCAAATTTCATTCCTATTGTGGATCATCTGTAGATTTTCTTGATGAGCTAAAATTCACTTCACTTGTCAATTTTTTTTTTTAATTGGTGTATATATCAATTCATATCATTTATTTATTTACTTCTGTTTCTGGGCCTAATTGTGGCATCCAATGCATGTTGAAAAGAAAGGAGAGAGAGAGAGAGAGAGAGAAAGCAGATGATATAATAGCATCTGATACTCAAAGCATTTTATGGGAGTATGGCCTATCAGGATTTTTTGTTTTAAATTGTCGTGCCTTCCTGTTCTAAGTTTGCAGCTTAAGCTGCTTTCTCATTAGCATTTAGTCATATTGTTCAATTTTTCTTCATCTTTTCTGGAGATAAAATACCATACGGTTGATCATTTTAAGTCTTGATTGATGCATATTGAGAGACTTATCACTGGAGGCCATTTCAATCCTTTTCAGTGAATTTCAAGCCCCATTGCAAACCTGTAAAAAAATCACAACCATAATAGTATGCAGAAATGGAGAACCTTCTGTTAATTACCCAATGTAATTGTATATATAGTATTATAGGATATTGGATGCTGTGATATAGAAAAAGGTTTGGCTAATGTTTATTTCAATCTATGAAGATGAGTGTCAATTCTTTTATTTTCACATTCATGTTTGGTAATTGACTAATTTTTCATATTAATAACTCATGTTTCATGTATGATGAAGTTGGTGAATTTTGTTGCATCCATAATTATGGATCTTGCCCAATCTTAAAACGCATCTTGAACTATTGTAGGATTATAAGGTGATTGCACCACATGATATATGAAACCTTTGTTTCCACACATTCTATATTCAATGCATGTTATTGATAATTTAGAAGTATTTATCTAATACTTGCTTTATTTATTTATTTTTACATATTCAACACAAGTCTTGTTGAAAATATAACAGTAGACCATACCCATAGTGTGAAGTTAGGAGCAAAAGAGGAAACTTGTGATTTGAGAATGTATGTTAGTGATAATACTGTACTGATCTACAAAACTATGGTATTTACAGAGTTAAAAACCTTTACATTGAATATGACGGCAATGTACAATTTACACCCTAGGTGGTTGTATACCTAGTGAACACTTCTTCTTACACTCCCCTTCAAGATGGAGCATACATGTTATATGCACTAAGCTTGTTACAAATATAGGTGATGCGAGGACATCTGAAAGACCTGATGAAAAATAAAATGACTACTTCTATGTGCTTGGTCCTCTTATGAAAAACTTGGTTGGAGGCAACATGTAGGGTTGCCTGATTGTCACAAATCAGTTCCATGTTGCCTACTTCTCTAAACCTCAATTCTCCAACTAACTGTTTCAACCACACAAGTTCAGAGTTTGCTAAGGCCATTGCATGATACTCAGTTTGTGCGTGACCTGGCAACAACATCCTGCTTTTTGCTTTTCCATGACACTAGGTTTCCCCCAATAACAATACAACATCTTGAAGTGAAATTATTAGTTGGGACAAGAATTAGTGTCTTGCGGAGGAGTTTTCTGGATTACTAAGCGAAAATACAGAAGCTATAAATTACTGCATCAGACTATCTACGGGAACCTTTTGGGAATTGTTATTTCAATATTTTTTTTCTTTTCTTATTGTTAGATTGATATACAATGAGTATGGCTGTTCATGCTTGACATGCCTTTGCAGGTATGTCCCATCTTTTATACCTCCGCCTTTGGCAACCAAGGGAAAAGAATCTGAGAAGAAAGTCAGTATTGCTATAAAGTTATCACCTCTGAATTAATATTTTTTGTTCTTTTCATTTTAAAGTTGTGTTGTGCCCAGACTCTAGATCTAATGCTTTTGTGTTGTACTAGAAAGAGGAGGAGAAGCCTAAGGAGAAAGAGAAAGGTAAGTCACGGAACATAGATAATTTTATGGAGGAGTTAAAACATGAGCAGGAGATGAGGGAGAGGCGAAATCAAGATCGTGAACATTGGCGTGATGGCCGCAATGCAGAACATTCTACTGTAAGTGATACTCTTTCCTTACAAGTGTATTTATTTGCATATAAGTGCTTATAGTTTGACATTTATATTGTATAAGACTAGTTTATTGCCAGTAGGTTTATCTCCATAGGGATTGGGTAAGGCTGTTGAGTAAGAGTGTCAGACTACAATAAGTAAATGATAAATGGAGCATGCAATAAGGCTGTTATCTGGCTTGTGCTTTGATTCCCCCACCCCCCTTGTTTTACTTTTTTCCGCATCATAAGCAGTATGACTTGATTGACTCTATAATCTACAATATGCAAATGCATTACCAATTTATCCTTGTATTATATTCACACTGTGAAGAATTTTTTGTCCAATGAATATATGCTTTTCAAGTGATAATTTTTTTGCCTCCCCTACAGATCAGTCGCTTTGATGAACTGCCTGATGATTTTGATCCTAGTGGCAAACTGCCAGGATCATTTGATGATGGTGATCCACAAACTACAAATCTATATGTTGGAAATCTCTCTCCAAAGGTTTGTTCATCTCCTTGCATAAATAGGCTTTATTCTTCTATGGAAGAAAAAGGGGACACTTTAATCTCATCTTGGCATTTTTTTTTTTAATCCTAGGTTGATGAAAATTTTCTTCTCCGAACTTTTGGAAGATTTGGACCCATTGCTAGTGTGAAGATAATGTGGCCTAGGACGGAGGAGGAGCGAAGGCGGCAAAGAAACTGTGGCTTTGTAGCTTTCATGAATAGAGCTGATGGACAGGCTGCCAAAGATGAAATGCAAGGTTTGATTCTTTTTGCTGAAACTGAAAGAAAAGCAGGGAAAAATATTAATTTGTTTTTCCCAAGTAAAATGCTATGGGTTTATTATGTATATCTAAGTTGCTTCTACCATGAATTTCAAATTTAAATTATTACTTTTTAGCAAACAATATTGACTATATAACTTAACGAAGATGAAAATATTTATGTTTCATCTGACAATAATTCTCCAGAGTTTGTATTGTAACATCTTGCTGCATGACCATTGTTATTGAATGATATTCCCTTTGTGGAGATCAGCAAGGAGAGCGGTAGAATTGAGAATTGAACAGAAGGATAAAGGCTTTATGTTATTTAACATAATCATTGATTGGCTTGGTAAGGATGAAATTGAGTGGTTGATCTCACTTTTAGAGAGATAGTGGCTTGCAGAGTTGTCACTTCATTTTCTCTGGCTATGCTGGGGATTAGAGGAATGTTTCCTTGCCATTGGAGTAGGCAATGTTTTGTGGAAGATATTTTTGAAGTGGATGCATTTTTTTGGAGGCAGTGAATGGTATCATTTTTTCACTTCTAACGGGGGATAGTTTAGGATATAAGTATTTAGGGCCAGTGAAGATAGCATTGGTTCAGTGTTGTTGAAAGTGTCCAAGTCACCCAGTCAAAATGAGTGAAGCCCAGCAACTCCACACACCTTGGAAAGCACCTGGGCTGAAGTGCCAGGATCCTGTAGCACTCCCCTGCCATGTGCAGTCTGTATTTTGTATTTATTCCTTTCTGCACCTTTTTAATAATATCGGGGTAAGGTATTCAATTCTGACTTTTTTTAATCTGTTTTAGGAAGCTTGGATGTGAACATATATGAGATATAGGATGATTGCTTTAATTTTATTACTACTAAATGATTAAGTTTTATATGTATCCTACTATGTACTGTTTGCCTGTGAAGAGTAAATTTATGCAGGGAAGTGTATAGATACACTAGACTCAGGATTCTCTCTCTCTCTCTCTCCTTTTTTTTTCGTTTAGCAGGGGTTGTGGTTTATGAGTATGAATTGAAAATTGGATGGGGTAAGTCTGTTGCTCTCCCATCACAAGCACTACCTGCACCCCCACCAGGGCATATGGCCATCAGGAGTAAGGAGGTATTATTGCTATCCTCTTCCTCTAAAAAGGCTGATTTTATTATTAATTAATGTTACGTTTTCTCAAAGGATTAGTTGTGTGAGATTGTTTTACACATTTTGATTGGCAGGGTGCCACTGTGATCTTGTCTGGTCCATCGGGTCCCTCAGGTCCACCAGTAACTTCTGTGCCAAATCAGAACTCTGAACTGGTCAGTTCTCTAATTTTAATTATCATTATTTATTCAAACTAATAGCCTCTTTGGCTGTGCTTTTCACAGCCCAAAAGCTGTTTATTTTTCAAAAAGTTATTTTGAAATTGAGGTGTTTTAAACGGAAAATTGTTGCTCCTCCTTCAAAGTAGTGGTAGAAGCAGAAAATACAGTTGTAACCCTACTCAAAATCATTATTTATCATTACTATCCTCAATTATTTTTATCAAACCTCTATTGCAAAGTCAAGCCTGTATATGCCCTTTTTGGTAATTTGAGAGGTAAAAGCACTTTTTTTTTGGGGAGGGGGGAGGGGAGATTTACCAAACACATTGCTTCTCAAATATTGATAAAAGGGCTTATCGAATAATTTTGCCAAGCACAAATTGCTTCTCTCACAGCACTTCTTCAGAAACTCCATTTGAAAAGAAGCTGTTTCAAAAGAAGCAGAAATCCACTGCGATGCCAAATGGGACCCTAATACCTTGTACTTATAGTGTTGTGCCATCTGTGATTTTACAGTTGTTATTAGAGGTTCCCCCCCCCCCCCCCCCCCTTTTCTCCTTCAACACATTTCTTGTTAACGTTTTAATTTGGTTTCTAGGTTCTTACTCCTAATATTCCTGATATAATGGTCACACCTCCCGAGGATGAGCATCTAAGGCATGTGATTGATACCATGGCTTTGTATGTTTTGGATGGAGGATGTGCTTTTGAACAAGCCATTATGGAGAGGGGTCGTGGCAATCCTCTTTTTAATTTCTTGTTTGAGCTTGGCTCCAAGGAACATACTTACTATGTTTGGAGACTATACTCATTTGCTCAGGTACATCATTTTTGTTCTAGTATGGACTCAATTTGTTTTCCAGGAGCGTATTGATTAAAAAAGAATTCCCTCAGTACTGTGAATATTTTCTAGCTTTAAAGAATCAAAGGGGAAAAGGTGTTATAATTATCATTCTGGCAAAATGAGTGTTTTGAGGGATTTTTGGTTGATGTGTTTATTTTCCTTGCAGGGTGACACTCTTCAAAGATGGCGGACAGAACCTTTCATAATGATAACTGGTAGTGGAAGGTACTGTACAACCCCCCGCCTCTTCTTCCCCAAAAAAAAAAAGAAATCCTTTGGTATTTGAAGCTTTGTTAATCATCATGAAAAATCAGTGAAAAAAAATAATTGGTAGATTGTGATAAAGGATAGGGTGACCTATTCTCTTAATAACTATGAACAAAACAACATATTTGTTTCCTCAGATGGATTCCTCCCTCGTTGCCAACAGCAAAAAGTCCAGAACATGAAAAGGAGTCCGGTTCCACACATGCTGCAGGAAGAAGCAGGGTATTCTTATTTGTATTGGCAAGCAAAAGGAATATAATTTCTCAGCACTGTCTGTCGTGATCTACTCATATGTTTATATAATTTTTCTCTTCTAATTGAGTTCACAGCGTGTGGAACCTGAAAGAACACTGACTGATGCACAAAGGGATGAGTTTGAGGATATGCTGCGGGCTTTAACATTAGAAAGGAGTCAAATAAAAGAGGCTATGGGGTTTGCTTTGGATAATGCTGATGCAGCTGGAGAGGTATTGCTGTTATTTTGGCACTTGAATGCTCTCCGTATATGTGACATTGTGGGTGCAAAATCAATAGAATTGTCTCAGCATTCTTCTTTGTGTATTATATTGTTTTCCTGCTCTTAGCACTATAGTTGATGTTGCCTCACCTGGCTCTTGCTATTTATATGTTTTAATTTATGTCATTCTTCACCTTGGTTGCCTTGCTAACAGCAATTGCTTATACTCGTGATGTTTTTATTAAGGAAAAGGCGAACTTATATCCCACTGCTTTTTTTTTTTGGGGGGGGGGGGGGGGAGGAGGGAATGTTTTTTATCCTGATTGTATTCCCATGATGTTTATTTAATATTTCTTCCTGAAACATTTTAATTTCTCTTATTTGTTTTTTAACTGCAGATAGTTGAAGTTTTAACAGAATCTTTGACACTTAAAGAAACCCCTATTCCAACTAAAGTTGCAAGGCTCATGCTTGTCTCTGATGTTCTTCATAATAGTAGTGCTCCTGTAAGAAATGCATCTGCATATCGCACCAAGTTTGAAGCAACATTGCCTGACATAATGGAGAGTTTTAATGACTTGTATCGTAGCATAACAGGACGTATTACTGCTGAGGCCCTAAAGGTAGGCTGGACAAACTTTGACTGCCTTGATATAATTGTTGGTTATTCTTGTGTATAATGTTGTGATCTCTGGCTGAAATATTTCAGGAACGAGTGCTAAAAGTTCTGCAAGTGTGGGCTGATTGGTTTCTCTTTTCTGATGCTTATGTGAATGGTTTACGGGCCACATTCCTTCGATCTGGGAACTCTGGTGTCACACTATTTCATTCCATCTGTGGTGATGCACCTGAAATTGAGAAAAATGTACATTCTGAAGATACAGTTGATGGCAGCAAGGGCAACCAAGATTCTGCATTGGCAATGGGTCGAGGAGCTGCAATGAAGGAGCTAATGTCTCTTCCTCTTGCTGAGCTGGAAAGACGATGCCGACACAATGGATTGTCACTTGTTGGCGGTAGGGAAATGATGGTTGCACGGCTGCTTAGTCTGGAGGAGGCAGAAAAGCAAAGGGGCTATGACCTAGATGATGAATTGAAATATGCTCAAAACCAAGCAGGTTCAGGGAGACATTCCAATAGTCAGAGAGAAACAAGCATTGAGCCTGAACCCGTGGGTTTCTCTGGATGGAACCATTTTGGGGAGGATGATTTGCAGTCACAAGGCAAAGGGTCAGTACCTCTGGCACAAACCCTGCTCATTCCACACCCTGAATTTAAGGCCTTCACAAAAAAGGAGAAGAATGATCCAGTCTTACCAGCCTCTAAATGGGCTCGGGAGGATGATGAGAGTGACGATGAACAAAAGGGTCATGGAAGGGGTTTGGGGTTAAGCTACTCGTCTTCTGGTAGTGAGAATGTTGGTGATGGTACTATCAAGGCAGATGAGTTGGAGTCTGCTGCTGATACAAGCATTTCTGCACAACCTGATAGTGGAATGAACGAAGAGCAGAGGTTGTATATTACTTTATCTCAATTTGCTGTCCTATTCTGTAGTGGATTAGACTTATATGTTGTTTCTTATACCCTTGCTATTAGATTTTCCAAACAAAATATGATAAGTGCATGGTTCTCCAATAATAATATAACAAGTGTATGATTTACTTGGAAAACTATACAATTGCTTATAAAAAACAATACACCTGTCATATTATGATAAAAAACAAGATAGTATGGGATGTCAAAGTTCCACATTGAGTAATATGGAGTTTTCAATGAGGTACTCAAGTAAGATGGATCTTCCATTTCAATAACTAGCTTTTATGGGAAGGTTCCTCATCTTACGTGGGTACAGGGTACCCATCAATTGATATCAGAGCTGATAGTTGGTGGCTTTGGAAAGAGCTACCTGTGGAGGGTTCTGACCAGCAAAAGGCCAAGTGATGTGCTACTAAGTGAAATGTCAGAGTGTAGCCGTTGGGTTAGCAACTTTTTAAGGGCAGTCAATTGATAGAGATTAAGGTAGTATGAAATGCCTAAGTCCTCACATTGAATAGTATAAAATACTCAATGGGGTATTTAAGTAGGCTGGTTCTCCCCACCTTAATAGCTAGTTTTTGGGGAAAGATTCTCCACCTTGATTGGGTGCCCATCATATTATTATTGGAGAACCTTACACTTGTTATATTTTGATTGGAGAACTTGACAATAAGGATATAAGGAATTGCATATAAGTTTTTTCATTTTGTAATTCCAGCAGTAGATATATTGGTTTTGGAATTGATAAGTGTCCGATTTGTTCTACTGGTAGATGCAGACCCTTAGGTTTTACTTTCTTATTGTTAACTAATCAAAGAATACTACTATAAGTAAACTCCCTATAATAATTAAGCAGACTTTTCAGGAAGAAAGCAAATTAAATGAGAATCAAGGAATTGAGTGCATTGGGGAGTGGTTTTTATGGAAATATCCTGGGACTTTTCTATATAATTGCTACCCTCTAATATAAATAGAGGTGTAGGCCAGGGTGAAATAAACTTCTGCCTACAGTCTTTCTGAGATTGTCTCTTATTTCCCTGTTCTTCTGCCAGCCCTAGCATCTCTATTCTTAGTTTTCTGTTTCAATAACTTTCTTTTCCTTTCCTTTCATTTGCAATTGGTGTTTCATCACCGCTTTTGGTTCTTTTCTTTGTGCAAGCACCTGACAGATTGTTTTAGAGTAGCAAATACTTATGCTAACTATTAATATTTGATGTCATAATTGTTTGATGAATCCTTAGAATATCACTTTGAGAAAAAGTGATGCTATTTTCTTTTTTCCAAAAGACTATTTTAAAGGCTTGGTAATGTTTGTTGTCAGGTATTTTATTTATTGCTTACTTACCATGGGCTGTTATACAGGCAGAAGTTGAGACGCCTGGAGGTTGCTTTAATTGAATACCGTGAGTCTCTTGAAGAGAGGGGAAGTAAAAATTTGGAGGAAATTGAGAGAAAAGTCACAATACACCGGAAACGGCTGCAAGCAGAGTTTGGGTTATCAGATTCTGGAGAAGATGGTCAAGGAAATAGTAAGTTCTCTCTTCCCTAACACCTTCCCCCCTCCCCCTTCCCCTCCCTCTCTCTTGAAAGCTATAAAGCACGGACAACTCACAAAAAAAAAAAAGAGCCATGTCCAGGTCAAACACATGTCGGACACTCATATTAGATACAATGCAACACTTAAAATTACATTTATGTAGACACTTCAGATTTTGCCGTGTTGCCGTGTCAGTGTCAGTATTCATGCTTCCTAGCTTGAAAGTCATACTAGAGTGATTGGATTTTGTAAAATTTAACTGAAATATGGGATGATAAATATGATATTTCTTCTAAATTATTCAGAAATATGCTTTGAAACAGCATGAACTTATTCATTTTTTTAACATACTATATGCTCAAACGTTTTGAAATCCTGTTAAAACCCGAAACAATATCAACATTTCAATGGTTTTTTCCCTCTCCCCCCCCCCCCCCGGGTCTCTTACTATGCCTATCTGACTTCACTGTCGCTTTATGCAATGGTATTATTATGGAATTTGAAAATAAGGGATGCTGCTGTCAGATTATTATTCTTTACTGACAACCTTACAAGTGATAATTTTAAACAAGAAAGATGCT